>JAATOF010004792.1:0-15923 GCA_013170925.1 Podosphaera leucotricha
CCGGCACCGCGTGAAGGTGGAGAGTTCGACTTTGCCAGCCAGCTACGTTGATCGTCTGTGTGTGTGTGTGTGTACAGTTAGAGCCGGATCACGTGGAAAAACTCAGAGAGACCCAAAAAGGAGGATGCGATGTAATCAGAGAAAGAGAAAAGATATGATTGTAAAAATTTACGCCGGCCAGGTGAGTCCTTCTGAGAAACGTACTGTCATATGCAATCGATAAAATAGTTGGACGGTTCTGACAATGAGTGATAAATGATTAACAATCACGACTCGAGTGCACGTCTCTTGGGAACGCGGCATACAGGTGAAAAGTCCGAATTCAGAGTCAAGAAAGGTGATTAGTCAGCCATATGTTATGTGGGAGCGTGCCTGTAAAATCAGAAACACCATCCAACGCAGGCTGGAAGATCCTTTCACGTACGTGATTGTTTACTAACAAACATCGGTCGGTGGCGAGTCATATAGATAATCCACTTTGCGAATGCTTAGTTCGTGAAATCAGTCCACCCCTTCCTCTTTACCAACAACTTTTTTAAATCAAAATCACAACCTACAATAATTTGGTCATAGTATCATTCATTATTCTTCATCCTCTTGTCAAACGCTTGTATCAAGCATAAATTTTATTAAATCGACATGCTGAAAAGTTGATGGTGTTGGAAGTAGAGATTTCAAAGAAAAGCTCATCTTCAGATCTCTTCCACTATAGAAAATATAAAAATTTACCAGTATAGAGACGAAATTGCGTCTATCAGTTTTTCGTCCAAAATAATATCTAATATTAAGTCTTGTACGTTGTAGCTGATTTATTTTCGTGAATTATCTCAACTTAATAGTCCATCTTTGATTCAATGTCGAAGAAAGTATTATTATATTTCACAAATCGTTCATGACATGTTTCTTGATATCATAAACAGTTTATGAATGATTTGTGAACCGGAATATGCTTTCCCCGCCTACATGTAATACTTGCTTGCACGACCGGGAACCCAGAAGGGAATCAATCAACCGGTAATGATACAAAAGTTGGGTTATGCCAAAAATAGTATTTCCTATCTTTGATGTCATGAGGGCAAGGGTAACAGGACTAGGCTATAAAATAAGTTCTGTTCATCTTCACTTAATGACACTCGGGAGAGGATGCACAACACTTAATTTCTAGGATGGTTCCACTTTGTGGAGAATCGACGCGTACAGGAAGACTATGTCCGATCTATTCCACTTCTCACAGACAGACCAAGTCAAAAATGGCACGAAACGTACGGGTAAAACCACACTGAACCCGCACATTGCTGCAGTACGAGAGACGAGTCATCGAAAACTCCATCTTACACATGGATATCTGCTGACCTAGTACACGAACTTGCACGGAAAAAATCTGGACCTAAACTCCGAAAGAAAAGAGTAGATACAGGCATATGCGTGAGCCATTCGCTACGATTCCCTCAACACCAACCTCTGACCGCCGACATCCCTCGCGCAGAATATCTGATGTGGTGAGTTTACAGTCATCACTATCTTACGCTATCTGCACGACTCGGTCAACTGCACCCAAATTATTCATACTGAAGCACAACGCCTCCGTCCTCGGCGTGCCGTATCCATCATCCACCCACAATGGATTGTGTCGTGTAACAGCATCCAGCCCAACCCGACACCCGAAACACCTGGATCACTTGGACGAAAATAAATCAGAACGGGCCATTCTGAGCAACATGGGATGACAAAGAAGGATACACTCTCGTCTAATGCAGTCCGCGGCTAGTACTTGGGACGTCGCAGTTGCAGATGCGCATGCGGGCGACATCTAAATGTATCTCTTGACCGAGCACCGCCGAGCCGATAGAGCCCATTAAGCTCCGACCGAGAATCCACGCGCTGAAGCAAATCGAGCCTTGGAACGCGTTAGGACGGCGGAGTGCGGCCCGACATAAAGTCGCTGAGAGAGCACAAGTGCAGTCCTGATTGGCTTGACGTTGTGTGGTGCAACGTCGGTGTAGTTATAGCGTCGCTCGTGGCATCTAATTTTACATATCTAGCGATGACGTATAGCCACGTGATTTATACCCCTTCCGCATTTATCTTTTATTTTTCCTCGCTTTCATTGATTAATTAGATGAAGACCCAGGAAGGCCATTTTTAGTGAACCTGGGACAATCTGACCAACGATCTGATTTGATGTATCAAGTCTGTGCTGTCCGAGAATTTTACCCCGTACATTTTTTAACCTGACGGGGGTTTTCCCTCCCCTGAAACCTCTACCATTTTTTCGGAACATTCAAAACAACAGAGAGATGTGAAGAGTGAACAAAGGTATGACGATGTTAAGCAGAGTTAACGGAGAAGATTCATTCCTTCTATAGGTTTCCCAGGGAACTCTTTTTTCATTTTTAACTTCTGCAATGTTGAAACACAAAATTGGTCATGTCAAAGTGATACAAGTGGATTCATCAGTTTAGATGGAACTCCCATTGCATCAATTAAGCGACTTTAAGACACGATCTGAATAGAAGATTGTTTGGTCCGTAAGTGTTTGGACCCTTTTACGTTTTTCACACTATCATGGATGTAGGTGGGATGTCAGGGGGTGACTCTCGCTTCAAAAGAAATATTTTTGATGCTCCGATTGAAATAAAGTCTGGGCTTGTCCCCCATTAACTAAACCCTGTTTTAATAATCATTCCTGTCCTCTTCGTGCAGATCTCGTTCCCGTTTTATAATATCTATTACATTGCGCCTTACTGCTGCATTTAATCGGTTCTGCTTTGTTCTTTTTCTTTTTCTGCACCTTAATTAATTGTATAAGGTTATCATCTACCATTCCTCTGCTTGATCTACAATTAATATCCCACCCTTCCATCACGCATTTAACTTACCACCTGGTGTGGACTTATAATCAACTTAATTTCTTTCATCCTCTAACCATCTCCAAAATGCGGTCCATCATCCAAATACAGACACTCATTTTACTTGCTATCGCAACCCTCACAGATGCTGCTCCTTCACCACCAAAGATACAAAAGCGAAGCTTCAAGGTCGAGCGAGTACCTAATCCAGCGTATCAGGGTCGAACACCTGGAGCTGGCACCCGAGCCCTCATTAAGGCTCATAGAAAATTTCAGTTCGACTTACCTCAAGGTCTCCTCGACTCGATGATGAATGGCGGTGATAACGCCGGTGGCCAGGGTGCCAGCGCTGGCGCTGGTGCAGGAATAGGTGCGGTAGCAGCAGCTCTCGATACTCCTTCAAAAGCTGGTTCAACGGGCGGTTCTGCACGTGCTGCAGCTTCAGCGACAGGGACATCTGGAATTGCAAGACCCTCTGGCGGGGTAAGTCAAAGCGACAACTCCACTACAGGAGCAGGAGCCAGCTCCGGCGGAGGAGGCGGTGCAACAACTGGAAAAGTAACAGCAACTCCCGTCAATGGTGACGTCGAGTATCTCTCTCCTATTAGTATTGGTGGTCAAATGATTGATATGGATTTCGACACAGGCTCTTCAGATTTGTGGGTATTCAGTAATCAGCTACCCGCAGCACAAATTGGAAACCACAAAGTATACGATAAAACGAAGTCTCAGACTTTCGCTCCTAAAGATGGTCAGACCTTCAAGATTTCTTACGGTGATGGATCTGGTGCTTCTGGAAATGTCGGCACTGACACAGTAAATATTGGTGGTGCCACGGTTACTAAACAAGCAATCGAGCTGGCTACTTTTGTCTCTCAGTCATTCACTGCTGATACAGGGTCTAACGGGCTTGTCGGACTTGCCTTCTCAAAATTGAATACTGTAAAGCCGACTCAAGAAAAAACTTTTTTCGATAACATCGCTCCAGAATTAGCTCAACCAGTATTCACTGCCGATTTACGTCCCAACTCCGTAGGCGCCTATGAATTTGGTAATATTGACTCGTCGAAATTCAATGGTTCCTTGACTTGGGCTCCCGTCGACACATCTAGTGGCTTTTGGCAATTTTCCACAAGCAAGTTTCAAGTCGGTAACGATGCACCTATTGACTCTCCCAATGGAAAGGCGATCGCTGATACTGGAACTACCCTCATGCTCACTAGCCCTGCTATCGTCAATGCATACTATAGCAAAGTTCAAGGCGCCGTGAATGACCCCCAAGTTGGTGGAGTTACCTTTCCTTGCAAGTCTAACCTTCCCGATTTAAAGGTTGATGTCGGTGGTAATTACATGGCTCTTGTTCGCGGTACCGATATTAACTTTGCACCTGTTGACAACGCTGGAACCAGTACGTTCTCAACTCCTTTCAATATAGTATACCTCCTACTAACGTTTGATTAGCTTGCTTTGGTGGTGTTCAAGCCATCCAATCTAACCTTCAAATTTATGGTGATATTATGTTCAAGTCGCAATTCGTCGCCTTCAACAATGCCGACAATACTTTGGGAATGGCACCCCACTTGTAGACACGGGATTATTTCCCTACATCTCTTTTTCAATCCTACCACACCCGCCACCTTCCCTTCTACTTTGCAGTCTACTACGAGCTCCACTGTGCGATCTACGATTATGACATGAGATAAAATATGAGTTGGATGTCGCGGCCGCCTCATCCCCGGCAGGTCAGTAGAGACCGATTTTGTATCGGGTGGCTGAGAGGAAGGATATTCATTGGATATTGGGCTTAATACATTTCCGTTATAATTATTATAACTCTAATAATACACCTTGCTGTAATGCAGATTCTTGATATTGAATCAAATTTTCACATAATGAAAGGGTCATATTTTAAAGCATCCGAAGTCTTAAAGTGAAGATGGTGAAAACTTGTAAATTTCCCGCAACACGCTCTAGTCTGCATAACTATTAAAGGGTCGGAGCGGCTGTTGATGACCTACATCAAGCTCAATTTCAGAAACACCTCACTTCGTAAATATTTGCTGATCAAGTAAGTATACAAATCAAAAGCACGAAATACATCCGATCGTCGCGAAGCCGTGTGAATTCTTACTGCTATCAGCGTCGCGACAACAAGTTGAACGCACACCGACCGACGCCTATGAAAGATGCGCACTGACGTTCTAGGTCTACCGTGTCACCTCACAAGGCTCAGAAGCCAGGCCCACAACGTCACGATGCTCGACTCGTCGCGTCGTTGCGACCAATTGTTCTATCCTATTTCACCCATCTGACTGCAACACGATGCAGCGCAGTAAGTGCGCGATGCGCCGGCGTAGGATCCGTGATGTAGACGTGATTAGGAACGCGTAGAGGGCCACACTGTTGGGACGCGTATGAGCGTGGTGTGGGGGACTGCGTGTGAGGGTGACGAGACTTGGAAAGCGCGCAACATGTCTGGATGCTCGGGTGTCTTGAATTTCGGTCGGCCGCTCTCTCTCCTGATGCTTGTCGGGGCGAGCCTGCCTGGAATCGGATTCAGGGGCGCAGGCGGATGCGCTGGACTAGGGCGGAAAAAGAAATTAGGGCGACAGAGATTGCTTGCTCTTGTTGCTCACGTACATGCTGGAGCAACAACGTTTAGCACATGACTTGGCATCTCGGCTACGACCTCGATGGTGAAACCCACGATACGAAGCTACAGGATTAGCAGAAAAAGGTCGAAGTTTCACACGCGACACATGGAGCTGAGGACGATGATCTTTCAGGAGGATCGGAGCCGCATCGCTGAGTCATAACCCGACTCGAGCTTAGTTTACAGGTGTGCGCCTTGAAGAGATTCCAAGAGAGCGAAGATAGGTCAGTTACGACGATATGGTAGGATCCAGCGTAAAAAATAGAAATCCACCACACAGAGCACGCCCACAACACCTGTCCAGATGCCCACCACTCGCCAACTCAGCTCCCCCGTCGCGAACCGTTTGTATGCTCCGAGCCCCAAGGCACAGCCGAGCATCGTCACAGCCACCCCGTTACCCAAGCCGATCGGGCTATGTCCATCGACTCCCTGATCTGCCGTCTCTCCTGTCTTCGCGTTACGCGCAGTCTGCCGTTCATGGTCGGCCATCTTGGCCATCTTCTTGGCCTGCTCATACTCGCCTTGGGCACATGCATCTTCTAATACGAATTCCTGCTCAATGCGAGTTGCTTGCGTTTCGGTCTGCATGGGCTGCGTGCTAAAGTCGGCCGGGACCACATGAACCTAAGTATGTCGGTTAGTTCGACGATGCTACGTCTGATTCTACCTACCGAATCGGTATCAACGTCGACCAGAGTGTTTGAGGTAATAGATTCTGAATGTTCAATTTCTAAGGGAGCTGGGGCGCATTTCTAGAAGCAGTTATTTAAAGTTTGGCTTCGAAAATCTCTATTTACGCCGCATCGTCGAGCGACTCTGTTAAATTCATTAGGAGATTAGTTCAGACGTACCTCGTCAAGGCTTTGAATAGGGCCTTTCGCCGCAACTGATGCGTAAGACATATTTTTTAAGCTGGGTAGAAAATTTTTGTGGTTGTTTTCTTTAGTAATCGATGTTGTTTAACAGATTTTGAACCTGCTATATCTCATAGACGGTAAGACATGTACCACTAAGTCGGGGTGTACATACATTGAGCTTGCCAAGCTGTTCGCCTCTCTTCAGTTACGCAAGCGGCAAAGGCGCGGCTCAGTAGATCATAAATTTTGGCTTCGCACTTTTCGGCTCTTATGGGCATCTTTAGTGAATGGATTGATAGAGAACAAAGATTCAGGATGAGATTATATTTTTGTTATTACAGATTACATGTACCTCTTTTGTTCTCATTAATCGTTTAAACAAAGAAAGTAAAATACAATTTATGAGATTTTCTACGTTTTTGAACTAAATGTATCATCTTGAGCCTCTTGATTTACAGGTAGATTCGTTTGGTTAAGACGGTCGGTTTTGTCCAAAGGCTGTGCCATCAATCCAGGATTTTCGATGACTTTGTCCACCTCTTTTTTCGATGTTATTGGTTCTACATTTTCCATAGCTTCTGTTGCATCTTCATCTCCTTCTAGCTCTGCGCCATAAATATCGGGATGTTTTCTGAAACAGTTTTGCATGACCCTGATACTAGTTAGTTTGTACGATACCCATTTCTTTCACTTATAAACCTACGAGAATCGGTCAATACACTCCACTCCTTTAGGCTCCTCTTTGGAATGTACAAAGCAACTGAAAGCCTCTTTGAATTCCTCGCCACAAGGGCCATGCGCCATGCCTCCTAAGCAAGGGCAATCCCAATTAATCTCACCAGTTTCCGGATTAAAAGCGGCAGCTCGATCATCATCACCATCTTCTTTAACTTCGTCACTTTGGTCAGGAATCTCTTGAGAAGGATCGGGGGCCGTTTTAGTGGCTTGCGAATCAGGCAGACTTTGGGATTTTTTTTTTCTCCTTTCCTCAATGATAGCATCTATGGTAGGATGGCTCGGTGCATCAAGCTCAGATGTTGAATTATCATTGTATGGTCCAAGTGCTGTAGTAATCTTAAGTCCCGCCAGCCAAATCGACACCAATTAACCTACCTTTCAGTTCCTTGGTAAACCAATCGCTTGTATTATAATAGTAAACAGCACCAAGTGCTAGACCCCAACGGAAAACGGTTGATTTCCATTTCCAAGCCTTTTTCGCTCCTGTCGCTGTTCCGAGAAATCTCTTCGTGTAGGTACTTTGGGGGCTAAGCGGGGAACAGATGCGTTGCGATGAGGCACGAATGGCAGGTCTAAACATTATTTGAGGCTTGGTATTTGATCATTGATTTGATCACCTACGATTTGTGGCGCTCAGAAGTCTTGCGGCCGATTCATGCCAGATTAAATTTCGGTGAGGGAGCTACATGTAATTTGGAGCAGGGATAAAGTCGGAGTAAGTGGAGGATATTCCGTCCAGTACAGTGGGTTTTTGCGCTAAAAAAGACCCTAAACAGTATAGTCCTTATAGTGTACGGTGCGACATTAGATCTCTTTTAAGCTACATGCAACGTGACTCTCACAGATTTCATCAAAGCAAAATTCTTTTCTCAATCATACTGTGGTAAAGTCAAAACGAAGCGTCACAAAGTTTAGTATGGATATACTCATATACCTCATACTAAGGCATCGGGATATCGATCATTTTCGTAGAGTATCGCCTTCACTGAAAATTCACATAACATCAAAATAAAAGCGCTTCAATATGGACAAGCTTGTATCCCAGTTACAGAAGGGGTTTGACGGGACAAGTTATTCTCGCAAATCTCATAATTTTTGCCAAAGATAATTGCTGGATCAAGAGAATCATCTCTGTTACTGGATTCTCCAGGAAGATTCGCGTGGTTGTCCCCCATCGCATGTGAGAGCCCGAGAAATGGCCTGGAAAATTTTAGTTCCAATGAGATCATAGTCCCTCAGAGACTGGCTGGCTATATTAAATCGGAATAAACGTGTAAAAACGTTCACAAGCTGGAAAATTGAAGCTGCACGCGCAAACGTAGCAACTCCCGACCAAATAGGTCGCTTCCTTTAGTTGTTTGCAGAGAAGAGGATGCAATACATTATACGGACCGCAGATATTTACCGCATTGACGAAACAGGAGATGGCCTTGGTGTTTCTAGTAATTCTAGAGTCATTGCAAATTCTCGGGAAAAAAACCACTATGAAAAGCCCAGAATCGCGTGAGTGGGTTTCGTTTGTAGAGGTCATTTCCGCTGGGCCAAGAAACTTCACTGTTCGGTAGTTTTCAAGGGTAAACAACTTCAAATAAAGTACTTAACTGGCTCTTCACTACTTTGGAGAATGGATAGACATCCAATTCTATCGGTGTAGAGTGGTTGAAGCGGATCTTTATACCTGATACGAAGCCGGATCGTGGGAGAGCCCACATGTGACGGCCACAGCAGACATGTTTCGATTGACTTTGTGTGCCTTTGTAAAACTAATAATATTTATCTATTATTCCTCCCTCTACATTCTACTTACTTGTTACAGACCCTGGATCTGACTGCATTCTCGGCTATCAAGTCAAGATACCGAAATCCAATCAACGAGCTCTCTGCCCTCAATGATACTGCACCAGTAAAAAAAGAGCGATTTCTAGAGCTACATGGTAAAGCTAAGGAAGATGGCTTACATGAGAGAATAATTCGGGCATGCTGGAAAGCATCTAGTATGGTGCTATACAATCCAAAAGTTGTACTACAGTCCTCACAGATGATGATTACAGGGAGTTATCAATACACCCCTCCTTCTCGAGAGATTACGCCAATATCTGACCACAATCCATTGATTAACAGGCTCGTGCAACCCCATGATATTTTGAAAATTTATCAGTTTCTTAAACGCACGCAAAAGCTCTCAAAGTCAAAACACTCGTTTAAAACTACAGTAAGAAGAGTACTCCAACACACGTAAGCGAAAATCTATTCCTTTCGATGCAAATCAACGATTTTTTGACATAGAAAAATTAAGTCAACCATCGAAAGAGAGGAAGCGGAGGCGTGCTGCTGCTGCTGTCACAGAGCTAAAAAAATAAGTAACAAAAATTAATTGAGGTATTAGATATAGATGTTTCATTTGAGTCTTGTTTGATAGAATTTCAATGATAGATGCGATGTGGTTGAATAAACAAGAATTTGTACTTGGTGTTGAAAATTGAATCTGATTGATATCCCGGAGCCTTAGTGTAATTAATTATGTAAAGCTCTGAATAGCTAGCGTTTCTAGAAGAGGAGAAAACATGACTAGTTTCTGGGACAGTCAGGTTGCCACTATTTTAATATCTAGTGTTACCACTGTCACAGCCACAACGGTCTTTACTCATCGCGGCGTCGATTCTACAAGATTCAGACAAGTGCTCGCCAGTATCTATGCCCATCCTCTTATAGTTTGCTCCCAAATATCCCTTATTCCTTTGGGATGCCCTGGGCATCTCCCTACCGTCTCTTCAACTCACCTCATAGATGCTCCGTCGGGTTTTCATCAAGAGATTGGGCAGGTTAACCCAAGCAGCTGATCTTTTAGACCTTCAATGATTCTTGTGACCCGTGCAATGTGTTTGGGGTTATTATCTTGTTGAGAAATTGAGTGGTTCATGGGAGGCATATCTCCCAGGAGACATGTTGCTTTTTTGTTACGCATCAATTTTTGGTCTAGGAACATTATATGTTGTTTCGTATCTATCCTTCCGATGACCTGAACTACGATACCATGTTTCCCCCTCCAAATTTAATTGTTTCAGCGATTTCTTTGTCCTGTGATGGCTGCCCGTCCTCTCTCCTGGTATAATTAACCCCATCACCGCAAATTCGATTTATTTTGGTCTGATCAGACCAAACGATCTTTTTGCAGTCTTCAATAGTTCACTTCTTGTGCTTCAGAGCGAAATCTAGCTGAGTATTTCGGTGCGGTGTGTCATAATTAACCATCAAGTACTTTAGACTATTCCCAATTTGTTGTTCTGCCACAGTATGATTCCGGGCAGAACTCTGTTGAAGCCTAGGACAGTATGGTGGTATATCTACGTACATATCGCAATCTACTTACTAGATGACCTTGGATCTCTTAGATGATGGGGCAATGAATACGAGGGAACTCTCCTGGACCCAGTAGTTACGCGCATAGCACATGATTTGGCCCAAGTGGCTCGAAGTTATCCGAACAAACTTCTATTCTTGGTGGGCTACAACCAGTTACCGCCGAACACAAGATGCGAAGTTCCATCGGTGCGCGTATGCGTATGAAACGGATATGTTGGTATGGCGTTTGAGTCATAGATTTCTGTATGTACCTGCATGAATATTGTCCTGGATCGCCTGACACATTGAGATAATATACATCGAGAGATATAATAGCGCATATTACGTAGCGGATCATCAAGTTACCGTTAAGTGACTGGATGTCTTGTGTCGGGGCGGAAAATGGTATATAAGTAGGAGACTGCTGTGCTACGTTCTAACACATGTATGTCTCTGGATAATATATAATATCAATTACACTAAGGTTAGCACTTACTTTTGTAACACTTTCTACACCTGTCCTAACATATATGTTGTAGATCGCCTAGCACTAGCGTCCCATCCATCACTATAGATAAACGTTGCGTATATGAAAAGCTTGAGTCAACTTCTATACCTAGACCTTGCATTCGTTATTGTATCTCCTCTAAATCATGACCACTTGGGAACCGCTCAGTATATTCTCCAACGATACTCCACAAAGGCTCGCTATCATTATCCTCAACCAAAAACTTGAGCTCCCTGTATCAGTTTACCGCAAACTTTGGTCAAATGCACTTTATAAAGTTGCGGCTGATGGTGGGGCAAATCGTGTATATGCGTTTAATCAGATTAATGACTCCACGGACTTGATTATTGATGCCATCATTGGAGATTTTGACTCCGTGTTACCTGACGTACGGAGATTCTGGGAATCACGAGGAATTCTGACCCTACCTATAGCGGATCAAGGATCAACAGATTTCATGAAGGCCGTTCAGCACATCCGGAGCTCTCAAGGCGAGAATCCCGTAGATATTGTGGTCCTTGGCGGTCTAGGTGGGAGAGTTGATCATGGCATAAGTGTGCTACATCACTTTTTTGCTTTACAGAAAGAGCCGTCATATGCGACGGGGAGAATGTATCTGCTATCGAGCTGCTCCATCAGCTTTCTCTTGCAGCCGGGGCGTCACTCGATCAAGGCGAAACACTACTACAACGGCATCGCGCTCGGACGAAATGTTGGAATTCTTCCATTAAAGGAGGCTTCATCCATTTCAACCAACGGGTTGGAGTGGGATGTGCGCGATTGGCCGACGGAAATTGGAGGGAATATAAGCACGAGCAATCATGTTAAAAATGAGACGGTGATCATTCAAACAACTAGAGGTGTAATGTTTACTATTGATTTAGATCTCTCGAATAGAATGGCTCATCAGAATGGTGCAATGTAACCTTTTATTTCGCTCGTAGGTAGGAACTAATTAAATAGTAAGTCTTTGCCTAGTAGAGCCTTTACTATTGCATTTTTTTCAGTGGATGTCAATACTGAACCGACGCATGTTATCAAATAATTTCACTTATCCATCATGTAATGATTAGAAAGACTCGGAATATGGAGGAATTAAGAGAGGGCAAAGTATATGTCGTATGCGAAAAATACTTACAAAGACGTCTTAAGTGGCTGTCAATGGCTGAAAGGATGGCGACTATCAAAGTACTTCATTGCAAGTAGTATTGGTGAACAATAATTGCTTGAGTACATTGGAGATCAAAGTGATCAATGCTAACGTATCCCACGGCATTGTCATTAATATCGAAAGTTCACACTGGATACCACTTAATTAGGTCTGAGACTCTGCGACAAGAATAATTAAACCATACAAGACTTCTGCAGTGGTTTTTACTACAATTTTCGACATAGCTAACTTGAGTACGTTAATATTAAGATAAGTCAATCTACTTGTGGAGAGGCTTATTAGTTTCGTAGGATATCTGTCCGTATTAAGGAAGGACCAAGTAAGACGTAAGATGATGGATATCCAGATAGAACTTATTCGCACAAGCATTGAGATCTGACCGCCTGAGACTCCTGACTCCGCGCTGTTAACATAAAAGGCAGGCGAATTATTTACAAATGAAGCGATTTTACTTCCTTTTTTTACCGTAAAAAATGTAATACAAGCCAACAAAACCCAAAGAATATGACAACTCCCGCATAAAATATGTATTTATCTTGGGTTGCTCTTCGTTGAATCATACGGATCGTATCACCACTGATACCTAATGTATTTGCTACATTTAAGAGTCTTTTTTGAGTGCCTTTTAATACTTCTCTCTGTTGACTTAAATCTCCAAGCACTGCTTGTCCACGAGCGAGATATTCATCGAGAGCTGTATGGGTATTAGCGAAGAAAGTCTGTTCCCTTAATGCATGTGCTTCTCGGCTCATATCTCCACTACCCATGCTCAATGAACCGGGGCTATCTTTCTGAGCCCATGGAGAATGATGACTGGACCCAGCTGACAATGCTACATTTGAGTAGGGATTGCTAGTTGCTGAATCGACGTTGTGAGGTCTTCTTCCGATTAGTTCCGTTTTATTGGCATTAAACTGTAGTTCCTCGTTTTGACGCTTGAGCTCATTGAACTGGGTACGGAATGAGACTAGCTCTGCACGAAAGTTCTCCAAGCGTTCCTCAGCCTTGGCTTTTTTAGAAGAGTTGAGTTCAGATTTGGCATATTCATAGAATGAGTCGAGAGTACGAGAAAAAGTAGTCATAGAAGCTGATATCTGACCCAGGGTAGATGGTGTGAGGTATTGTCCTGAAGATATCGAAGAAAGGTCGCGTTTAAGAGAAGAGGACTGCTTGAGTGCAGTATTAAATAAGGTATTCTAGGTAAGGTAAATAAGCATCGTTGAAAAGCCGATATTTACTCAAATAATGTTATAAAAATTTCTTACCATGAGGTTAGTCGTCGTCTGAAGTATAGATATTACCTAGATTCAAATGATTTTAGACATTAATTGTCCTTGATTCCTGTTGAAGTTGTGAGTGGAATGTATCTTGTTGAACCTGACCTGTATGTATATTATATATATATATATATTATGTATGTGATTTGGTTGTATATTGAAAAGTCTGTAAAAAATAAACGACTTTGTATTATATCATTTTAACTGTATGTGAGAATAGAGATGCTTACTGTAATACCCTTTATTACTTTCTGATGATTGAACTTGGTAAATCAAACAGCCAACATGCAATTGACAATCTGTCGTTATCGTTGATTATTAATCATGGCCTTATCTAGCTTATCTAGGGGTTTGGTGGCCCACGGACCAACTAAGTTCACTTAGATGTCTGACCTTAATTAAACTAGGACGACCTTAACCAGACCAAATACATGTTATTACTCATACTTTTAGATGGCCTTCAAAAAATTATCGCAACGTATGGATAGTGGCCTAGTAAGGTCGGTGGCCGAAGTGTGTGCATCGAAGCGACGCTCTGAAAAGCGTATCATCCAACTTCTACAACTAAACACTTTCCTATCTGAAAATCAACTCATTAAATTTTTCAACCAGCTCTTGACTTATTGACGGGAAGTCTAGATTCTAGTGGGAAAAAACACTCTGGATTGCGTACTTTGATATCTTTCATTAATTGTATCTATGCCTCATAGCAATGGTTCCCGCTTTACTGAATAATCCTAGAACAGGTACAGAAATGGCTAGACTTCGGAGTTTACTATCTTGGAGTGATAAAAGGTGCTCTAAAAGTGAGGACTCACTGTATCATTTCGATTAGTCTTCGTTACTCGAAGTGAAAAAACCGCCTGGTGGTTATAGACCACAGTCAATACATGTACTACATAGTATGGTGTTTCGAAACTAGATTAAATTCGGACTGAACTTGTTACCGAACCAGAAGCATCCAGAATCAAAAGTTTCTGGTGCATAAGTATATGTTTAACATCACGAGTCGAATAAATAAAGAATTAATTCCTGACAATCAATAATCACATTTTCCCATCGTCATTTAGAGCTTCAACGACTTCCAAGCCTCATCGAGCCCACAGTCTAGACTATAAAGAAAATTAACATAGAATGTTGAAAGATAGGACATATCACGTCTTTAAAGTGAATCATCTTGTGTTCTTTTGATCCCCAAGAATTTGTGCCACCAAAATTATCCAAATTTTCAAGAGCAAGCTCTTGCTATATACTCCAATTTATGGGTTGGAGTGGCAGTAAAACGTTGTTTCTTACTCGACCAGAAAACAGGCCCTCGTAAAAAATCGTAACTTTACCAGAGCCAACTTTATGGCCGCAGATATTAGTAGCTCATTCTATATCTGTGGATTGTAGAAATTAAAAATTATCTTCCGCAGAAATATAACGTATTTTTTGATCTGGTGTAGACCTAAGATAATCATCGCATCAGGTGTTTTAACGCATACCAATGATGTTTTGCGGGATCTGACATATATTGATTGAGCTTCCCCGTCACGAATGCAATGGCCGGTCTGGTCATGATTGTTGCCAAGATGGCTTCCAGTAGCTTGCTGGATTATTTTATATTAATTCAGATATCATTACATATAGCAAGGCCAGACGAATTATATCTATTTCTTCAATATAGATCGAATGTACTCTGCTTGGTCACGGTAAATTGTAGGGCTCTGTCTATAATTCTCATACAAGGAATCTTAATGATTAGCCCTAGGTTCTTGGAATAGAGAGCTATGGGCTTTGTGTAGTGCGTAGATATACATAGATCAGCTTGAGAGTAAATAATCCCCTAATGAGGGAGCTCCAGTCCCTTGAGATCTGCTTTGACCCATGCAAACTTCTAAAAAGTTGGAGATCAAACATAATCCTGCCTTATTTAAGTGTGAACATAGATCTCTCCTCCTGAGGTTAATCCTGTAAAGGAAACTCCAAATCCTCTGATGCAGTCGTAGCTGGAACCAGCCTCAGAGTGGGTCGGATGGTGGTGTGATACAACGTCTGGGCCGTTCTCCCAAGTAGAGTCTGGGTAGCCAAAGCACATGCCCCACATGAGACAGGAGAATCCGGCAAGACACTTTCCACATTTCTCGCCTGGTCATGTACGTGACGATGATGAATGCACGCTGGATAGTCGTGGGTGGCTGAAATGCGTTGAGGGTTGAAAGGGTCTGGGCCGTAAGGCACCTGACTTCGAGTTATGTCTTCAAATGATATTCGGGCCTGAGTAACAACCCTTAATCTGTACTTCAAAAAATACGGAACACGTGAGAATTGCATAAGGTCAGGTAGGGGTCGTTTTTCAATATGCTTCGAGCACGTCTTTTTTCGTTTGCCTTGTTTGTTGATTGGAAAATCGCTGTTTCGGCGAAAGCTGTTACATGTAGAATAATATTCCCTGGTCTGAGACTCCATGATAAATTTGGACACCGGATGAATGAGTTTGTATGTGTTTGAAGAGCGCGATATTCAATGTTGTATGTTGTCAC
>JAATOF010004836.1:0-34490 GCA_013170925.1 Podosphaera leucotricha
CATGAAATTTAATAATATCGAAATCGCAACATTTTCGTGAAGCGTTTAGTCAGAAATTTTAGTGCAAAATGCAAGGGTGAAATAATTTTACAAAAAACATTCGCCAGGGGATTGGACCAATCCCATGTTACCAATGCAGATGAACCCTGACACTTTTGTGGAGAGCCTCAGCCCAATTCGTCAATGATCGTGCAGATACTTTCCATATTCATATGAAGATTGACCAGAGAAACCTCATGGGAGGAAAATTTAGCCCTGCCACCCTGTATACGCTAATCAATAATTTGACGCCAGTCGTAATTAGCGTGAGGATCTTACTAGATTTAGCTTAGATTTAGATAAAAGCTTAAAAAGTAATAATTTACATATTTATTTTCAGTAGAGGTAACACATACAAATTTTCAAAAACAGGCTTAGCTAAAATGAGGTTGACAGGAATTTGTATGGCGAAACCCCAGTCAAAATTGGACTTTCATACTCTCTATCCTTGTAAGAGACCTCATTTGAAATACTAAACTGCTAAAAAGGGCTAATTAGAGGCATAATGTGGCAAGGGGGTGCAACTCCGCTTCATGGATACGGCAAGGATAAAGAGATTATCACCTCTAATTAAGCAAATAATCTGCAACTTATGTCTATCACTTAACTATCTTCATCCCGATAAAATAAAATTCTTGGCTCGAAGTTTGAATTTATATCGTGATAAAATCATTCATATCAATATGAATAGAGAATCGATGTTCGATATAGTATGTACTACGAAATTACGTCACAGGATGTTTGTCTGGCTATGACCGACCCATCCTGAAGTTCAATATGAAATTTGCTGGTATATAAAGTATCCAAATTTGATGATCATAGTGTGCGCTAATAAGAATCGATAGATCAAGTGATCATCATCACGGTTTGGTTTATTAACCGTGGCACCGTTAGAGCTTAAGTCGTCGGGCCCGGGGGCTATAAAACTACAAAACCTATCGTCGGTTGAAACCATGTCGGATAGGGCACTTCGTTACTCTCAGGATGAAGACCCTGATTTTGACCAAATTTCGCCCTTCTGCACCGATCATCAGCCAATTTTCTCAACGGATCGTAACGTCAAAAGATTGAATGAAGACGCCCCTCTTTTGTCATCAGATACGGATGATCAGGGAATAGAGCATCTAATACCTGATAGGAGAGAATCGAATACTTATGATGAACTTCAAGAAACTAAGAGCCTATGGTATATGATTCTTCTGACAATCGGAATAGGAGGCTTGCAATTGGCCTGGTCGGTAGAGCTTTCAAATGGATCACCCTATCTATTATCTCTAGGGTTGAGCAAATCTCTGATGGCTTTGGTATGGATGGCTGGTCCGCTTTCAGGAACGTTGGTCCAGCCTTATGTCGGGATGCTCAGTGATGATTGTGTATCTCATTGGGGAAAAAGAACCCCGTTCATAGTTTTTGGATCAATAACTACCATTCTTTCACTGTTGGCGCTAGCTTGGACTCCAGAGTTTATCTTCAAAATTTCAAGCATCTTGGGCATCAACCCTGAATCACAAGGAGTGAAAAATTTTGTCATAATAATTGCTGTCTTGTTCGTCTATGTTTTAGATTTCGCTATCAATACTGGTATACACTGTAACTCAACTCTTATACCAACTCAACTCTAACAACCATTAGTTCAAGCAGGGATTCGGGCTTTCATTCTTGATTGTGCTCCAAGCCATCAGCAAGGTAATGAAAAAAATTTTGACGACGATGTCAGCTGATTTTTTTTAGAAAATGCTAATTCAATGGCAAGTCGACTCATAGGCATTGGAAACATCATTGGTTACATTGCTGGATTTATTAATTTAAAAAACTATTTTTGGTTCCTAGGAAACTCCCAATTTCAGATTCTTTGCGCAATTGCCTGCTTTGCTCTTGGGTCTACAGTTGCACTGAGCGTTTCGTCAATCAGAGAACGAGATCCAAATTGCGACGCTTCTCCGATTCAAAGAAAAGTAGACCGACGAAAAGCAGGATTGATTTCCTTTTTCAAAACAGTTTTCACATCGATCCGGCGTCTTCCGATATTGACTAAACAGGTTTGTAAAATCCAGCTGTTCGTTTGGGTTAGTTATTTTCCGCAACTCTTCTACTCGTCCTCGTACATTGCAGATATTTATGTTCAGCCTTATCTCGAGGACAATCCACACATGACTCCAAAAGAGCTCAATATTCTCTACGAAAAAGCTACCCGTGTTGGAACATTTGCGCTTTTAATTTACGCCATCACTTCTCTGTGTACGAATTTAATTCTTCCCATATTCATTGCATCATCCTATGATTGCCAATCTACTTCATCGGCTTATCCCCAGGCTAGTACGCCTGCATCTCGATTTTTTGATGCTCTCGTGATTCCTGGATTTACACTTCGTCGTGCCTGGCTATATTCTCATCTCATGTTCGCAGCCTGCTTACTTAGCACTCTTTTTATTCGAAATATCGGTACGGCTACAATTCTAATAGGGCTAACTGGCATCCCTTGGGCATTAACGCAATGGGCTCCGTATGCTATTATCTCTGCTGAGGTGAGCAAACGAGATGCTCTCCGCCGCGCCAAGGTCACCAGTACGAATGTAATAAGTTCTGCTCAGGAAAGCTCAAAAGTCCAGGAGGATCAGGCGGGTGTAATACTTGGAATTCATAACATGTCCATCGCTGCACCCCAGATCTTGGCGACCTTAGGGAGTAGTATCATCTTCAGATTCCTGCAGAAACCACGTGGCACACCTGGAGATAGAAGTATTAGTGTTGTGTTCGCTTGCAGCGGTATTACGATCCTTATTGCGGCATGGCTCACGAGTCATTTGAAGGACGAAATTATTATTGCTGACGAAGATGAAGACATGGTCGTGTAGGCTATCGGTCAATCATATCATTCATACCGATATATATGAAAAGCTCACCTAAATTATATTTCCACCTAACGACTGTCACCTAGATTTAAGCCACCTAATACTTGGCCAACATAAAATGCCTAACGATCCATCGTGCCATCGTAGACGCTCATCCCCTTTACTATAACCATATATCACGGAAATCTTATTGCTCTGAGCAGACCAGTTCTGCTCTTTCCGAGGCTTTTCTTTAATATTACCCATAATTATAAATAAAGCTAGAAATTAACTTACTCTAATTTGAGCCCTCTGAATGCTAACATCAAGTATTGATTTAATTAGCCCTACCTACGTTTTACCTACGTTTTCTTGTTGTATCAGTCTGAGCCCCAGCCATTACCTCTCATCTCATTTTTACTAGGCCATATCTTAAAATATTGTTTATTGCCTAAATACAGTCTCTATCCATAGGTCCATGAAGGCGTCAGACCTTTAAATAATTTAAATACGGGAAAAAAACTCTAACAAGCAAATCCCTCAGTCCCGCCATTAATGCACACTCTAGTTTAACCTTGAAGAACCCATAAGATAACTCTCAGTGTGAGGTGAGATTTCCTACTAGGTCAATTACTCCTCCATCGGGGAAGATATCTTTCAATCCAGGATTAGAATATTTGCTGTGAGGTTGGGAGATTCATGTTCAATTTATTCGCCACGAGAAATTGCTCTAGCCGACAAGTGGCGATAAGCATCCACGCTGGCACGGGGCAGCCCCTAAGTGTGATTAGCAGCTGGTTGAAGTTAGTCGTTCTCGCGTTAATAAACATCAATGAACTTGATTCGGTGTGTTCTGGGCAGAAGTATAGGATGTACTTCATAATCTAGGAATGCTCACTACTGGAGCAGTCAGGAGAAGGTTCTGGTACATCAATAGACGCTAGCCAGGCGTTGAGGCCGATAATTTCCGTGTAGAATAGCATCAGGGTGAACGCCTTCATAATTCTTCAATCCCTCGTAAAGACTCAATTTTGACTCGAGCCAAGGTGTTCTCCACGTTGCCTCTTAATGATTACCTTTCTGCACCAGCCATTTTCGCCTCTAAGTGTCCTTAACCTACCTGATTAATGACGCGCGGCTTATAGCTGAATGCCATTCTTTAGATCCATGGTCATCCTAGTTTTCCTGTGAAAATGGATTAATCAGTACTTTTCTGGTGAAAATTCCACTCCGTAGCGACTAGCCCACGCGAGGAACCTGTTATGAGTTTGTTCTAGTCTCCTGGAATTGTCATCTGCTGTCTTCCCCCAAGTAGCCAAATTTTTATCATCCACGAACCCGAAGGTCATGTAGCCATTATCGGACCGGTGCACTGAGTCTTAGAGTTTGACTATATGAAAAAGAAATACAATTGGAGATTGGCGATTGCCCTAGGAGATTCCGATCCCTGTCAAGATTCACTCACTGTTGTAGCCCGTGAATTAAATTTTTGTCCTTCCTTGCGCCACAAAGCTATGGAAGAACTTCACCTTCCATTCCGGTATTCTAATATACCCTCGCGCTGGAACACCCATAGGAGATTCTCGGCTGGTACGTAATCAAGTACGCTCATGATGTCCGGGCCAAGTATAGGCACCACGCATCCTGAGCTCGCATCCTATGATGTTTGGACAGTCGATATGAGTAGCTTCAGCGCTTATATGGTTGATCTATCTGTTCTCGTCCTCATTTGTAACTAAAATAGAATACCATCCTCTTCCACAAAAGCTGTGAGTCGATCTACGAGGATTCTTTCGATGAGCTTAGCAATTAAGTTTAAGAGTGCAATGTGTCGATAGATGGAAGGAATCGAGTAGTCGGGATGTCTTTCTTTCCTTAAGGCGATGGTGGTCGATTCCTTCAATAACAGCGGGATTTGGCCAATTGTAACATGCTCCAGCTCCATTTTTCATTCTAGTCGAAGTAATTGGAGTATATCTTATATCTTATTTAATATAACCTTCGGGTTTGTATCTAATTCACGTTTGGCAGGCAAGTTCCTCGATAGGTCATCAAGGCCTAGGTACACCGTTCGGGAAGAACTTTTCCCTTAAGATATCTGCTTTCTCATTATTTTTATTTGTTGGTATTCTATGCGGGGATCTCCTCGTAGGTGGTAAGAGCGGTAGTCCCTGCTGTGTGTTGGCAAGCCTCTTCGCTAATCTTGTAATTTTCCACAGGCCCTTGTTACGTAAGCCTCCCTCTATTCCAAAGACTCTAGGCACAAAATTTCTCCAACTTGACCGTTGTAAGAGACGCACCTCATTTCTAAGCTCTTGTCGTGAAGATTTGGCGCAGTATTCGTAATGTTCTTTTTCAGTTATTAGTGCCTATCGTCGCACCCTTCGGGCTCTTGCTAGAAGCACTATAGCCCTTTTTGACCACGCCACCTTACTGAATGGGCTCTGACAAGTCTTGAGACAGTGTAATTTTAATGCCATTTTGAAACATTATTTTAAAGCCACTATTGATTCCCTTGCTTACGCTCATCCATTATCATGGAGTACGGATTTGATTTTTAATAGGTTGGCCTTCTGATGAGTATACCGTTTACTTTCGGCACGTGGAGTAGAGTGGGTCGAGTCTGATTTAGATAGGGATATGATCGTTAACTATGCTCCAGTCTTCCTGCGGCGAGTATATTTGAGCCGGATTGCTCAAATTTCCTAAGTAAAGGTGAGATCTATCGCTATCTCTTGCATCATACCATATATTACCTTTCTTCCAAATGTCGTAAGCCCCGGGGAGTAGCTAACTGTAAGCCTTTATTTAATGTAGTATAGAGGAGTTTCTGTGCGCATGTATCCCTAGGTCCAGTAGGGCCCAAAAGTGAAAAGTAACAGTTAAAATCTAAGGGTTACTTCCGTTACAAGGTTCGAAAACCAGCAATACGACCAGCATGCCTCATCAATTTACTAGCTCACCAGAAAGGTAACACTCAATTTGCAGGTCCAGTCCCATACATAATACATTGATTGTCCTTTGGGCAGTAAGTATCCATGGTACTTTAACTGACGCTCGGTCCTTGAATTGCAATTTTTAGACGTGTATTTGGGTCAAGCGTGTCCATAAGTGGATGTATTGTGCCATAATTGCTCGCGCTGCAGTTATATTGCACAATATGAGCTCCCTTCATGAATGACGGGATAGGGTCATAATTTTACTTGTAGCTGATGGAGCCTCTTCTAGGCTCTTAAGCAGTAAGTAAAATACTGGGGGCCTGAAGTCAATCGAATTTATTGTAATTGGAGCCAGAGAAATTGAGACCTTCTTGGACCGGCTTGGTCCTTTCTTGGTGTTTACAGCCTTCTTATTCTATACAATTGTATCCCTTAATTCGTCGTCTGGAATAAAAATTGGCGCTGGGACAGTTCGGAAGATCCTCTTCTGATTTCCTTGGCGCACTCGTCCTACACTTGCTCTGTAGACACGATATATTTGACAGGCTGATTTACGCCAACTGGGATAAGGCTTTCCGCAGTTGCAGCATGAAACTCTTTGTTTTGGGTAGTCCCTGTTCTGATGGTTACCGGCACAGTCCTCTGTCAGGACTTTGGAACATTACAAGTTGGTAATATTTCATTTCTCACATCCTCACATCGTGCAACTTTACTGGTTTCTGTTTGTGAACGGCTCCACTTGCTATGATCAAAACATTGCATGATCTGAGCTCTAGGAGACCATAATTGAGCGGTGTATTATGTAGAGCCCGGAATATTCAGTTTCTAACAACGCTCTTCTGTAAGGACTCCGTTGGGAGGCTCATGATGAGTGTTCCGCTGATTTTCCCACTTGACTTTACCTTTATGATCTCTTTCCCATCATGTAACCAACGAACGCGATTTATTTGTAGCCCCCGAATCCTAGTTTTTGACGCTTGGATTATTTCCTTGATAAGCGCCTTATTGTCCACATTCTTACATCCCTGGATCTTCATCCTTGATGGAACACCTGAAATTTCCGCAGTTTAACCTTGACGCAGCATCTGGCAAGTTTCTAGGTGTGGCATGTTGAGTGCTTCATACCTTTACGCCATGATGCTGCCGAAAACCTCGATATAATTACTCCTCATTTTTTGGACGGCATGTACCCCATTAATATGCTCCTTGGCCACGTTCAATAGCTTCGAGGGCTGTATCTCTTCCGCCCCATGGATGCGAGTCCTGATGATATCCTCCGGCGTCCATCCACAGTCGTTTGTGCGCGTTTAACTTCTCGATAGCTTCCAGGATATATTTCCCGAATTTCATGGTTTCAAAATGTATCTCAAATTTTCTGGTAGCTGCCTGAGGGTTGATTCTCACTTCCAGACGCGATTTGTTGATGGCCTTTGAGTTTCCTATTGGCCGCTGCTGGCCATGTCGCTGAGCTTCGTACCAGACATTGTAGGTAGCGTTCCTGAAACTGGTCGGGATGAAGTTTGATTGTTTAATATACAAGAAAAGATAAAGTAAAGGAGTCTACAAACGCAAAGCAGCTGGTGTAATCGTCGTTGTAGACGTTTTTTTGGAAATATGTCAGTAGGGATTGGCTGTACCTGAATAGTAACCTCTCGTAAAAATCATCTGGAACTTGAGAGGGTAAGTGCTACAAGCTTTAACCTTTGTTGCAGCTGCTCAATAACTTTTAATGACAATTAAAATACTGGTTCTGTAAAATCTCTTCGATGAATCTGATCACGGTTAATTGAAGTTTTACGAATTAAGCGATTACCCCTTAGAAGAGGTCATTTAAACCCACATACTACCCCTACAACGACAGCGCTTAATCATTCGACCATAAAATAGTAAGACTATATAAAATAAAGTATTTGTATGAAAATTCCAATCAAAGCGTCACGTCCGATTATAATATCGGAGGGTATTTCTCAATTGTGGCCATGGCGCAAGGTTAGGTTACCTTCAAACAAAATCAGCACGAAGCTCATCGACCATACCAGCGTCTAACCCCATTGCAGGAGGAATATGTCTACAAGTTATATTTTGTCGTACTTTTACATTAGACAGGAACGACTAGGTATGCTAAAGATTGGTTCTTAAAGTTATTTATTATCTGAATGTAAGTAGAGAAATATATCAATTGAATACATTTTTACCATCCGCTGAGCTATGATACCAACGCAAAGATTGAAGTATATCGACAGAATCTTCGGTCTAACAGATCCTCAATTTAAATTTCTGAGGTTATTCTCCCCAAAATTCCGCGCTTGAGAAATGATTACACGAATCTTGGTCATGAGCGACAACCACCAAAAATATGGCAAAACTGTGAATCCAACACTTTTTCGGGCGGAATAACTCAATCGCCTCGATTTTTGGTCAATAAATAGAGTCCGTAAGAGTAGATATAACAAGTACAGAGAAGATTCAAGCATCCACGGCATTTAAACATCCGGTTAGAGAATATGTATAACGTGGACGAGTAAGATATCTGTCAGAATGGAGCACGTCATCGGTGACGAGATAAGGAAGGGGCATGTCATCAGAGACTAGAACAAGATTAGTGGCTTCTTGGGGGTATATATTCAGAGAAAACGTTTTGTACAAGTAGATAGAAAAGAAGACAATAGTAGACATCAAAAGATCAAACAACATCTCATCCTCAAAAGTCTAGAGTTTGTCACCCTTTTTTGAAAATTTCTCATGCCTATGAGATAGAGGCTTTGGCTAGTCCCTGATCTGAAAATTTCCTAATTTGAGCTCACTAATGGAGTCTTCTGGCACCCGGGTGTGGCACTTGGATGTCTGACATTTGGGCATCAGTCGGAAAATGGATCGACGGGAATTTGGAAAAGAAGACGTCCTCGTCAGGTTATCTCCGTTGTCTCCAGAAAATACGAGAGGCGACATGGGCTCGCTAGAAGTCATCTCCACTAGGATAAAGCCAAATTCTTCCAGCGGTGAAATTCAACATCCCAAGTCGGGAAAATATCGTCTGTAACAGCGTATCTACAATGACACTCCAATATCCTGTGATCCACTGAATTTTGACTCCAAAAAACGCAACTCTGACGCCCAGCGGGAGTAGATTCCGTCAAGTACAGAATATTTTTAAAATATACTAATGGCTTATGATCAGCTCAAATCACGGAATATATTCCTTAACATGTGCTCATATTTCCGGCAAAACTTAACGGTCGCATATAATTCTGTCTCATATATTCCATGGTCCGACTGAGCCTTCAAAGGTGAACGTGTCGTGTGCTATTGGATCTAAACGTGTCACTATTCTCACCAGTCCGTTCTTGGGTTATTGGGTACCCGGCACCATAAATAAATGCATCCCTGTACGGTTTTATTGGCTTGAAGCAATCCCTCAAATTTCATCTTTCTCTCAACAGAAAACTGGGGGCAGTGTAATAGCAGATGATCCATAGTCCGTCTATCCTTGTGACAGAAGTTACAGAGATCACTGCACACTTTTCCAATTTTGTGAAGATAGGCCATTGCTGATACATTATAGCGGTGTTTTCGGTTTGTCCCTATTCTTGGGGTGTTTAGATGTTCAGAAAAAAAGCAGCTTATACTCAATTTGATGATTAGTGTTCTATTGATATTTTTCTTCCTTTCCTTTCCTTTCCTTTCTTTTTTTAATTATTTTTGTATTCAGCAAGGAAAAATTTGCCCAATTCCTCCAAACTTACACCAATCCTAACACATGTCAACATGTCAATCTAGATCAGATTGGATTCCTCTTTCGTAAGTTGTGAAATAGTAACATTTGGCTTTTCAGTATTCCATAGTGAAGACCACTTTGCATTAAATCCATCGCTTGAATGAATTAAGTAGCTTTTTAGAAGCAGGGTCAATCTCTCTAACTGGGTACTAGGCTTTAAATTTAGAAAGGCAAAAATACCTAAATCAGCAGATTCAGATGGGAAATATAGATCATCTTGCAATGAGCTTGACAGTGTTAAATAACAAGGATGATTAGATTGGAATTTTAACATTCTTAATGTATAAAATACGGATATCTTATGGTGTGTGACTCTAGAAGGAGAAGAGCAGCTTCAGCTTCCAAGGCCTTATTTGGACTACTCCTGTAAGCACCACTAATAGATAAATGGCTTGTCTTCGAAGTTTATCACATATTGGATAGCTTTTCTGTGTCATATTTATTATACTATGGCACTGAGCCATAGTCTAATATAGGGACGTCACATGATAAATGTAGCTGTCTGAATGTATTGAAACCTAAGCTTTTTGATTTAGAAGATAGTGAAATCAATCCCTGCAGGGCCCTTTGGGCTAGATTCAGTCTTTTTTCCGCATGTGTTTTAAGTGATAAATTAGGTTCAAGCCATATCCCGAGCCACTTGATAAGGGTCTTTGGTTGAAGGGTTAGAACTGCTGGGATAATAGGATTTGAAATAGACACTTTATTATTACAAATATGAACTAGCTCACTCATGGAAATTTCAAAAGTAATGTTGAGAGATTCTGCTTTGAAAAGAAAGACAGGAAATAAATTGTAAGTACAGTAATATTTTTTTAGAGAGGTGGAAGCAAAAGATACAGATATTATGAGCATATGATAGGTGAAGTAGATATTTACATGGTATGGAAGCAAATAACTTGTTGACAAAAAATTAAGAATAACAGAGGGGACATAGGAGTACAATGAGGTGCCTCAGTAACAGATATAATTTACTGTCATGAGAGGCAAGCCTCCTTCCTGTAAGGATTCCTAACTTACTTTAGAACACTTTGTTTCTTCTCATTAGACCCTAGTGTCAACACCATAGAGCCATGGGCTGCCTTAGAAGTCAAAGTAAGCCATCTCGGCACACCTTGGACAGTCATATTTTTATTAAAAAAAGTATTTACTTCATTAGCAAATGAAGTTATAGGGAGATAAGATGGGACACTTTTGAACTACCACAGTGGACCAGCATTCATTTAACTGGAATTTACTGTTACGCCAGCCATCAAAGAAATTTTCCCACATGGGGTTTATCCTTTACCATTTTTTCAGATGATGAGTTGAATCAAGTAAGGACAATATTATTCTTTGGAGATGTGTGGATTTTTACCCATCCTACCTAAAGCTTGAGCGTATGTTATAGGTGTATTTCGATTCCTCCCTGTTGAAGTTGGGCCAGGGGATGTGGATGGTATAGCAAATTTGTTCCATATTTGTGGATCAGCATCAGCTGGCAAGGTTGGGTGAGAATTTATAGGTTTGACTTGTTCCTTGTAGTGTGAAAAAAATGGAAAATCGGGTGTAGTAGGTGTGGTTGAGAGTCATGTTGTAGAGGCTGCCTGCTTTGAATTTATGAGGAGCATGCTAGAGGGGCTACGAAGATTGCGGGTCTGGTAGCGAAGTCCTTATATCCTGTCTCTATAATATATGTTCTAAATAAAGTTAGGAAATCTAAAAATGTGGATGTTTTAGATCTGTCTTTTGTTAGATTCGAAGATCTTATCCATAGCCTTGAGAAGTGCATTTTTAGCTGATTTCGAACTCAGATTTATTTTCTAGATTTTAAATTTTGAATGTGAGTAATGAGTAATATGTTTGGAATACTTGTATGATTGTCTTTCTTAGAGTTTTTATTGTTGTGGATAGAGCTTAAGCAATCACACTTCTTTTTGGTATGCTAGAATATTTCAATCTAGGAAGAGTGGCTAGATTAATATCTGGAGAAGGCGATGGATTCTCTTCATCACTCATCTCAGAATTAGATGATTGTGACATGATGTATGTTAACGATTGTGATCTGTGCCCTTGAAGTTTCCGTAGGTCAGGGCACCTGGTGTTCCAAACTTTTGAAGTCTATAAACTTTTTATGTGAAATAATTGGCATGATTTAAAACCTATCTGCAAGTTTGAAAATCATATCTCAAGATTTGGTACGGTGTTGATGAAAATGTTTCCCAATACCCTAAGGAGTGAAAATATCCGACAAACATCTAATTGCAGCATCAAGTGGATGATATACTCAGAGTACCCTGAGTATTCTTCAAGTGGTGTAAATTGTAGATCGGAATTTTGATGGCGTTATTTCCGATATTGACTCCTTTCTGCTTGCTGATCACCGATTTCAATACATGTAGTACGCTATATACATCCCGTCCACCCCGCTAAAACAATTCATTTCTCCAAAAATCGAAATTACTCATCATCGTCAATCAAATTAAAATTTGACATTCCAAACGCATCATTTAGAATTTAAGAGCTTCTGCTGCTTCTGATACCCTTTAGCCTCTTATTTAGCTGAATTAGATGCCTGTTGAGCTAATAACCCGGCTGCTCGTTCAATAGCAGCCTGTTATCGTTTCAGCATTGCTGTGACGCTCATTTAGGTTTCCTCGCACTCGGTTTCTCGTGCGATTAGCAGTTAACCTATCTAATTAATACTTGAGTTGCTTAGATTCAGCTTGATGCTTAGCTGCTTCATGCATTTGCCCTGTCAATGGTCTTACCCGCTTTAGCGAGCAAAATCCGAGTAGATCGAAGGAGATTTTCCGATTGATGGAGTAGCTGCTAAGAACAGTACAAGTTCTTTGAGCTCTGGGGTGTATTTATACCTTCACCAGAGACTTCAGGAGCTTCACTACGCTGTGGGGAGGTACTGGACGGCCTAATACTTGGGATGATTGTAGTACTATTTTAGGATTGTATGAAAAAAACCTGGAAGCTTTCCATACAGCTCTAATATTACGTTTTGAGAGCCCCTCTTTGGCAAAATTATGGGAGGTAATAGAGCGCTCTTCTTTAATCGGCGCTGCGTCATCAAGGACAGAGAGGACTTGAATCTGCTCGCGGTAGCGGCATTTTACCACCGAGAAAGAAGCGAAATTTGGCGGCTGGAGAACGTGTAAGTTAGAGCAGGGAGGTAGAGTAGATAGGTTTTACGTTGTCGGCATAGTAATATAAAGTCAACTAAAGTACGAGAGCCGTAGCCATCGAAAATGAGTAATCGCCATTCACCTTGGCGTGGTGTAGTATTCGGCAGAAATATTCGCTGTAACCAGTCGTAGTCAATCTTGTTTGAGCTCTAGCCATTCTCTGAGGCTACAGATATCGATTTGGGTACCCCTTGGACTGGGAACCATGTGGTTTGTAATCTTATTCCGTAAGATATAACTAGGCATGAAAGTTTTTGCCCGGTGGCAGAGATAGTCTCGATAATCGATACCCACTCACGATCCTCTGGAGTCTTAAGGTGGGCCCTCTTCTTCGAGTTAGCAAGTGCCCTAGTGTTGCTACATACTCCTAGCGCAAGTCGAGTACACCCGGTTTAACCGAGTGCGTTCAAAAATTCCAGGAACTCGGATCGTGTCATAACTAGATGTAGTCCTATCCCTCCAGTAACTATTTTCTCTTTCTCTCTACATCTGGGCCCTGTTCCGTGTCTAAATGGCCTGGCAAAATTAATTCTCTCAAGTAGCTTTGCTCCCATCATTCTAACGGATTTTTGGTACAGTCTAGCCTTTATGCCCTATATTTCCACAATACGTGTATATAGAAAAGTATCTTTTATCTCTGTTGTAAGATTGAGATCCGTTGACGAGAGGGTGCCTTGATAAGTGTCTGGGGGGCATGGTTCTTTGTCTTGATTGTGATTGTGTAAAATGTGTGTGTTGGCCTACTCCTGGCATCAGTACTGGCCATAGCCTGCTGGGTTTGATCTGATGGTTTGTTATTCACGTTCAATTGGTTCTGAAATTCCCCTGGGTTTGTAGATTTCGTATATCTATGGCTGTCAGTCTGTCTCTTTCATCTTCCTAACCACTTTTGCTAAAACTGAACGAAGAAGTCGACCCCATTCCTCAAAATCTCTTTTCTGATCATGCGCTTTTTATACCTTCTACTTGTTCCAATGATGATTTTTCATCCTTCACTTTTTTGTATGCATCTAGCAGACTCCCTGACGTTGTTGAAAACTCCATTAAAACTATTCACCGGGCTCGGTTATCTTTGATTCCCCTCAGAAAGGCTATTACAATATTTCTCAGGACGACGACTTGAATTAGAGCAAGTGGTGACTTCCATCAGTCAGTACATCACAGCCATGACTTGCTTGGCCCTTCCATAGCATAAGGAGAAATACTTACCGAACTTTTACTCAATGTTTCCCAAATCTTGGTGGAGATTCCTTTCATTTAGCCTATACAGAGTCCCAGCTAGAAACTCGTATCCCAAAGTTGTCTTGAACTCTTCAGGATTCTCTTTTGCGGCAATTTCCAGGTTGTCTATTATCCTTCTATATCTGACATTTAAGTCTAACAAGGTAGCAGCGTTAACTTTAAATGAGATTTCCACAGCCTCAAACTAGTCTACTAGGGTATCCTCTTCAGCTCGTCTCATTTTGCGGCCAAGCCTAGCCAGCTAGCAATTTTCCAGAAGATTTCCTTTAAATAAACCGACCTTGACATTGTCCGTCGTTACAGATGGCATATGACCCTTTAGTATTTTTATTGTATTGGGTAGAGCAAATCTCTCAAACTTTAACACCAACTCCTAAATTTCATCGAGTAAGTCCAGAATTTACCGAAAATCAAGGAAGGGGAAGGGTAGGTGATAAAATCAAATAAAAAAAGTATTATTGATATACTAGATCAGCCATCTAACTGGTAACCTAAAATAACGTAAGGACAAGATAACTAGAGTAGCAATAGAAATCAACAAAAGTTAGATTTAGATTAAAGAATCTAATGCGGATGAAGGGTCATATAATTTTTCTAGAGGAAAACAAAAAAATAGGGAGTAAAAGTTAATCAATAAATAAATAAGTAATAGGTAGTATATATTCCAGAGTAGCATAGACATACGGATAAGAAACGAATATATCGAGTTCAACCCTAATCTCTACCGAAGAAAAGTGCCCGGAGTAGAAGCCCCAAGTTACCCATGTAGATACCTATCTCAAAATGTGAAGGATATAATCATGGCTTTCCCGGAACTTTCAAAAGAAAGAGCCGAAGTGTGAAGGAAAGCAAAAGAAAGATCTTTCGAGGCGATGATTAATAGCGCGGAAGATATTGCCAGAATAACCCAATGGATTCTTAAGGATGGCTCGAATAGTTCCGCCTTGCGGTAGATGTTGAAGCCACCATAGAAGCAATGAAAAACAAGCCGGAAGGCAGAAGAGTAGGCTAAGGAGATCGGGAAAGGGGTCCATGTGCGACCATGCAGCATTCACAACATTTCCTAAAGGTAAGTCTCTGACTAAACAACAGAAAAAGAAATAAATCAGACAGGATTAGGGGGGGTTCACTGTAATGTTTTCTTCTATGTACATAAGTAGTTGATAGATTTCTGCATGGGCCATTAAGGCGCCAAATCAGGTTAGTGAAATAAAATTCAAATAGGTAATATAAATATAAAATTTCTTATAATAAAGATGAAGTTCCCCTAGTTCGATACATACCACACGACCACTCAGCCAGCCTATTGTATAAAGATAGATATTACCGTGTAATGTATATATTAGCGGCCATGCGGCTGAGTGGACGTGTAGAATGTGCCGAAAAATCTCTTGCATCTGTGACCGCTTTGATATAGGCTAGCTTGTAAGAATAGATGTACCCTTGAATGGCTCCGCTGATTGCATTATAAAAAATTACCCGTGGCACTAAACTGGTGCCAATTTTATTACCAATTGTAAAATAAACTGCTCAAATTTCCTAGCAGTGCTGTCTAATATCTCTCTGTCTAAGTTCTGACGAGATTTTCTTATAAAGCAGCACTGAAAGTTACTGAGAGTTATTGGCTGTAATACGATACCCTTGCTCGGAAGATATTTGTTCTCACTTATCTTCGAGGCCTGGATAGCTCCGAGTTTCAACTAAACTCTTATTTGAGGCCTGGGGTATACGCTGGCTTAAATGGGCTCGATGTAGCTAGCTCACTTTCAGGACCTATCTTCATTAGTGTGAGGTAAACTGTGTTGTGCAGTGGAGGTTTATCATGCACGAACTGCAATTCAATCACTGAGGGTGATTTGTGACGTAGTCTGGTCGTTTTTTTGTTCGATTCGTTTAAAAGGGGGGTTGACAGTAGTCTCTGTTCGCAAAAGCACTCTACTTGTCTATAACTCAAGTTCAGAAAATCCGCGATGAATTTTCAACTTCTAGTGGCTTGGAAAAATATATGTATGTATATGTAATGAATTTTTAGTCGGATGTCTATTAGTCTTCGACTTAGACAAGAAATATTTGAGGACGTTGATTAGCATCTGTTTTCTAGAAGCGGCAACAACTTTATAGTATTCCTGGCGAACTTATCTCCTTGATAAAATTAATTGATGTACGATATTTTTTTCTTGGTCACACTTACTTTTTGTTAATTCTCTGCAGTTAATTATCTAGCATTGAGTGCTGTCGGTGGTGCCGATGGCCAAATAGATGATGATAATTTTGAACTTTAAATTACAGGGTAGCGGGTAATTATTCCATAAAAATAATCCTGCCGATGCCCGCCCACACGGTTCTTTTAAATTCAAGAAGATCCTTGTATTTCCAGTCAGGTAAAATTAAAGTACATCTAGAGTCTACAAGACAGCTTGATATAAAACAATACAATTATATTCTTAAATACAAATTCTACCAGCGCTAACCTTCGACAGTAGTTGTATCAGATAATTTTTTGTTTAAGACAACAAAATAATAGCTCGGTTGCGTGACTACTACGCCAGACATCATGAGTATTCATGCACACAGTACATGTAATTGTGAAGGCTACAACAGACAACGAATTTTCATTCAACGCTGCCAAAAAATATAAAATATACTAAGCCAAGCAAACTTATCCACAGTGCTGGAAAATGAGCCGAACGTATGACAAGACGTCAACCTGTCACTTGTTTCACACTTGAACTGACAGCTGACAGTCACAACTACCCGCATGCTTACCTACGCAGCTAGCTCATTGAAAGAGGTTTTTTCGAGTTTGGAATCTCTAACAACACCTGAAGATCGAATCGACCATACGATTGATCACGGCTAACTCGATGAGGAAGCTAGACGCGATGAAATATGCTAGAAATTTGAGTTCGGATGGACGTCATTGAGCTATCTCACATTCTTTCTCAAGGCGGGGAGGATCATGGTTAGTCAGAACACGTCTGCAACATGGTTTTTCAGTGACGTCATGTCCTCACCCATCAGCATGGGCGCTGGGAACCCGTGCACGACCGTTACATGCACCTATATCTAATTTTAGAGTTCCCAGGATAAATTTGATACCCCTAAGAATAATGCCAGGTTAAGGCGCTCGCTTGTGTTCTAAACTACCAACTACCAGGGTAGATAGATTTGGCACAATAGTAAAAAACCTTCGTATTATCCAGCACCTTCAGAATTCTTTTTATCAAAATCTAAGAAATAAGTTTGAGATAATACTTCACATGTTTCAAGCCTACCACTTTAATTTTGATGGAAATTATTATTATTTAAGGTGCTAGATCTTGCGATAGCCATACCCCACTATGACAAATCAGCCCCGGTGGCATATTAAGCGACTGGTGGTACGTACGTAATCAATTGTCGGATTAAGCGAGATTTTCTATAAATTCTCCTTCTGGTCCATTTAAGCGGATGTGACCTATGATCTTCCCTTTCTTTGTGCATAGACTGCCCTATCGTGAGAATGACTGTCTGCCAGTAAAACTTCAAACGATCCATAACGTAATTACGTGAAAGAAATTAAGGAAAAAAATACATTTTTCCTTACTCAAGAAATTTCAGTTCATGTTCCACCATGTAACTTTTTTCAAATCCCCTTTTTTACATCCTTCATTATCAGAGAGCAGTTCTTACTCAGCCCTCTCTCCATCATATGAACAGAAAAAAATCAAAAAATAAAACGGCTCGTCGATAAATAACTTATTCAATACACCGAATGCCCGCCTCTATTATTTGAACAAACATGGCTGGTTAGGTAGACTTGATCACTAAATTTTGTGTTACATGGATGAATTGCCCAAGACTTCACATACATGTACATATGTATCAAGTATTGATTACGGCTCAAATGTAATTTGTTAAATTGATTCATACGACCGCTTGAAAAGGAGAGAACTGAGACTCGCTTAATTAGACGATTGATGACTTGTGGGAAACCTAGTACATGTATCATTATCTCTAGGCTACACCTATTTCCTGAATAGCATTATGTATATAGAGCAAATAATAAGACTGATTTTGCAATGGCACGAAGCCTATTTACATAGTGTGAATATGAAGGTAACCTTTACCCCAGTATTCAATAGCCAATAACCAATTACCAAAATTTTTCCAACCCTCCTCCCAAATCTCCCTTTATTCAGCCTATTTTAGAAAAAAATACATTCCAACATCTTCGTCTTGTTAAACTTTTCATTTAGATTCTAATTTTAATTTTTCAATTTTTTCCCAAAATGAGGTAGGCTCCTAAACTACCAAATCTATGCCCGTCATTGGTAGCTTGCTGAAGTAATTCTAATGATTTGTATACATGCACATGAATTTGGTATACATGTATATGAATTTGAAATATCTCAAATTAAGCCGAAGTATTTGCGAATGTCGTCATGAACTGTGAAAATGTCTTGAAATTGATATTCACGATCCCGAGTTCAAGTAAGTATCGATCGACATAGACTAAAGCTGGTATCATTTTTCCCTAGAAGATGTGTCTAGGAGTCCTTTTTAATATTATTTTCAGGCGGCGTTTGAATTTGATGGGTGGTGAGAGCGGCGAAGGTGTTCTAGTTCGGCATCAGTCGGCAAGGGTTTATCGTCAGGCCAATGGTATGCTCGTACAATGGCTCTCTGTAGTTTACGAAGAGAGCCACGGCGAATGTCGAGGGCATCTAATTCTTGCCTCGTAAGAGTGAGTACATCATCCCAACTCGAACAACCGGCGGCGTTCAATGCACGTTGGCATTCTGCAAGACCCAGGCTGTGCAGAACCTTGGAGAATTCACTGGACATAATGTGGGGTATCGATATTATTTTGGTTATATTGAATAAAGTTTATTGGGTTATCGAATCTGACTTTTGTTTGAATACTAATAATTGAGAAAAGGAGGATTTTAACATATATATTGATGCATATAACTCATCGCTAAGCTTGGCCTTATATTCATCCAGATTGAGCTCCAGACCCTACTTCTCTTAAATTTCTTGGATAATTTTCAAAGGATGTCTCTTGAGTTTCTTGGATTACTTCTAAGGGATGAGTAGGTTTTACCTTGCAAATCGTTTTAGTGCAACATCCCCCAGTTGTAATCCTGACAGATGATGCCAAATCGCGTACCTCCACTGACATGCATTGATATGTTGAGCCAAACAAGATAATATTCGCGAATGAGATAAAACGCATGGTTTGATCCGATTTTCATAGCTTCTATGTACCGAGATTGTAACGTGGGATGAATACTCTCCGGCAGCTTGGCATTCTCCATGTTTTGCCTTACTGCCATATTTTGGCCTAAAAATCTGTAGAAAAAGGTCCAGATAGTACACTGGGGTGACTGGTGCCAATTATTCGCCAAGAATGTCGAGTATAATGTTGCCGCGGGGGCATTTATGGTTGATGTCTCTTTGAAGAGCTGATTTTAAGGCTTCCTCTTTCCGGGTAAAGGTAAGTTGATCTGTGAATATTTCTTTGTCCCGTGACATAACTTCAATGGAATTTGGCGATTTTATCAGCATTTGTTTTGATAAACTGCTAACATTAGGTGCAACAGTAGTATGAAACTACCAGCAATTCGCACCGATACCCGATGAGCTCTTTTGGCAGCTAGCTGCTCGTACAAGGATTAGATTTAGGGTTTTTTTATAACTAGCGCGCCGCGCCGTTAGACGTATGGCTCGTGCCACTGCGAGAAGGCTGAATGAATCAAACGAACTCTTATCTGTAACGCTTAAGGTTTCAGACTAGCTAAAGACACATATGACCCCACTTAATATAACATAACTGGCTAAATTACACCTATTCCTAGACTCCATTACTACTCTCACCAAATATACCAATTCCCTCGACTAATAATTTATATATCACTACTGGCAAGTAAGTGGAAAGGCAATTCTAGATTCCGAGGACTAATTTAGTCTTTCCAAGCTTTCAATCATGGCAGAAAGGCCTCGTTCGATGGCTATATTCCCTGTTCCCCAACCCATCAGACAGGTCTCGATGCAAAATGTATCAGGCGAAGATGCCGTGCCTTCTGAGGATCCCAGAAACGTCAGTATTCATCCATCTGAATATGTAGATATACTTTACTCAAACCGTTTTTCAGACAACCGAACTGTTGGCAGATCGGTTAAACGCGTGGAAGTGTGCCGTCGACCAACTTGGAGAGTACTTTAGTGCGACAGAAAAAATGGAACGAGCTCAGGCGAAAGAATACGAAAAAATCCTTAAGGTTAGTTGGCAATATTGAATGAAACCTGTTTTGGTCACTGTCTAAAGACAATAGACGATTCAAACACCACTAAAATCGGGTCATCATTTTGATCAGAGTGTTGGAGGAGTTGCAAGTCTATTTGAAAATATGCGACAAAATACCCAGGTAATTCTGCCCTACCCTCTCTTTATATCCGCATGAATCGTAAGTGACATGGTACAGGCATTGATGACTTTGCACTTGGAAAATGAAAAAAGCATTAGAGATACTGTTCTACCCAAAATGGATCAACTCTGTCGAGAAATAAAAAACAAAACGAAAGAAGTTGCAACTGGTGCTTTAAAGAGTGTCAAAGAAGTCGAAAAAGCTCGTAATTTGACACAGAGACATATCGAACTCCTTGGCCAAAATGCCGCCGGCTTTGATGCGAGTGGTTGTAGGCTCAATAGTCAAGAAGATCCATACGTTTTATGTCGCGGTGTGCTTTACCGTTTAAAGAAACAGGTACTCGAAGAAAATAATCATCGTCATGAATTAGTGGGTCTACAAAACAACTTTCGCCAGTATGAGCAGCATATCTTTGAAGTAATTCAAGAGTCTATGTCAGCCTTAAACCAGATAGTGATTGCTCAATCGCATAGACACCAAGAACTTTACAGCGACATGGTAGGGACCGCACTAGCTGTTCCTTTGGATTTTGAATGGCGCGGATTTATAGCTCGATCTGGTGATTTACTAGTTGACCCAAATATGCCTGAGCGGAATATTGAATCAATACCTTTTCCCAATCAAAATCATCGAGCTACAAAACCTATAATTGATGGTGTTCTAGAACGAAAGTCAAGGAATAAGCTCAGTTTTGCTGGATATACCGAAGGCTACTACGTAGTAACTCCTAGTAGATTTTTTCACGAATTTAAGGATGACGATGATAGCCGCAAAGAACCAATCCCGGATCTCTCTATTTACCTTCCAGATGCTTCTATTGGTCCACCAAACGGGGAAAAATTCAGTGTGAAGGGTAAAGATGTTAGTAAAGGATTCGGAAGCAAACTTACAGGTACACCGGAAATTCAATTCAAAGCCCCTTCTTCGATAGAAGCGCAGAGATGGTTCAAGGCTCTTCACGGCGCCAATAGTAATGTTCCTTATAACCCAATTACCAATGATTTCTCGGAGCAAATTATTCTCGAAGAGAAAATCACTAAAAGCCCCCCTCCAACTTATCGTGAGGACTCATCTATCACTACGTCTTCAGTTATTACAGAGAAAGAACAGGAGCCCCCTGAGATTACCACTGGTACCCGTGAAAATTCTTCTGAAGTCCAAACGAAGAATACAAAATTAACCTCACCAGAGACAAGTGGTGATATGAATAATAACTCTCAAATAATTAGCTCGGAACCTGTACCAGATAAAAAATTATTTCGCGAGAACACAATTAGCTCTATCACGACACCAGCTGCAATCAATTCGGTAGAAGTAGTCACTCCTGATGTGAAAAATCAGGAATAAATTTTTAGAGAAAAGATTCATGTAAATCCGAGAAATTATAATACGTAGCTTCTTATTGAAGTTGAAATTATCTAATATATAGTTCAGTAAGATTTAAGCCTTCGCGTTTATTTTCTGTCAAAGGACTAAAGTAAGATTGACGTGTGATTATTCATTGACTGGTATTTTCAGGCAAACTGCCTTTGACATATTGATCTAAATATTTCAAAAAATGGATCGCTACAATATCTGCATGTATCATTATCACTTTGTTAAGGTAGCGTATACCTTACTACTCACATATATTAACGCTTAGAGATACCCATTCTAGCCACGTAAAACTTCACGAATCCAATTAACTTCTCTCTAATGCTCTCGAGTTGTGAGCTGCACTAGACGTCAATTTCAGGTATCAGTGTCAGAGGAGTGGGTTGCATATCTCCGGGGTATGGCACATTGAAGTGGTCTGTTCGAGTTATACCTTCAAATTGACTTTGTAAAAGTTAGATGTTTAAAACTCAAAAACCAGGACTTTAGCCTATACTCTTATCAGTAACGTCATCCTGTTTCTTTTCTCGCCTCTGGATATTGCTGTAGGAAGATTTTATTTACTTTTAGACGAAAAAGCGGGGTAAATAGTTAATATTGCACTGATGTATTTTATACCTCGGCATGAAATAGACGCGTACATGCAGTAATTAACGAAACGGATATTGTCCGTGCTTTACATGGGAAAGCAGTGGGCTTTAACAATACATGTACATGTACTTGCACTTCACCTGCTACTCCTCAAATGGTAGAATTTTGGCTCAAATCACGAAATTTATTATGGGTGTTTTAATTGAGCGAGGAGGTACATTCCTATTCGTTATGAGATTTGTACAACTTTTAGATGAAACTCTTCTATGTAATTAAATTTATGGCTAAAAATTTAAGAATTAATACTTCGTATGCCCTCCCTCCATTTGCACGAAGCACATCTCGACATCTTTCTGGCATGCCTTCAGCCAGTACCCTTAATTCCGCATCTGGTATAGAATTCTAGGCTTCTTTTAGTACTCTACAAAGCTTGAAGCTTCTATCGTCGATGTCTGAATATTTGATTTTGACGTATATTTTTATCTTCAGCCAGACAAATAAGATCAGGGTGAGATCGGGAGAGTGGAGGTCAAGATATCGTATTAATTCCCCGACCTTGGATCTCTCTGATCGTGCCACGGGCTGAATAACATGGAGCATAGTTCTACATAAACTTCAAAGAAGAACCGTCAAGCCATGTTAAAACGGGATTATGTTTTCATAATACTTGTCTCTATTCATTTCCCCAATCTTTCTACTGGAATAGACTTGACCCCTGGTTGTTGCTCCTATAATTGCTGTCATTATTGTATTCATCTTTAAGCTTCGCAGTTGACTTTTTGGTGTCTCAGATCCAGCCAGGTAAGTCACCAGCGACTCAAGTCTCGTCGCTCTAAAGAATCAGCTTCCAATCATCGTAACACGAGCAAGTAACCTCGTTTTAACAGAGACCTTGCAATTATGTATCATATATGGACTGATGTTCCATTCATAAAATGACCCATAAGCTAGATCTGTGTAAAAAATTTCATTTAGTTTGCCGGGTCAGTGTCTGTTCCTCGAACACTGTGCGTGCACACGTAATCCAAACATCAATTCCAAGTTAGGCTTAGCTACAAAGAGGTCGACAGAAATTTGTATAGCAAAACCCCTGTCGTAAATAGACTTTCACTCTCTTTATCCTTGTATGAGAGAACTAGTGGGCTGAAAATGGAAATACGCTAAAAGTGTTTAGCATTCCTGGTAAATGTACACATTACGCGACCCAAGAGCGACATCGATACAAATTCCCAAGTATGCCCTCGGATGTACTCCCTGGTAACATTACGGGGCTTCATACCTTATAGACAAACATCTTCTCTCGACTCTGAATCTCAACCCAAGGAATAACTCAAAGTAAAGCCTTGAGTTACCCTAGCATACCTCTATCACACAGTCCTAGCAATCGCGCAGAAAGTGATCTCACTATGTTCTCATCTCTTGTCGCTTTTATGAGTTCAGGCTATAATATATAGCACTCGATTTAGAGATAATCCAGATGGTGCGGCACCATTTTTCTTTTCGTTAAAGTCTCGGTTCACACAAAGCTCTTCAAGTTGAAAGCCGTCTCAGAAAAACTTCTTCAAGGAACCATTCCCGCCCGGTCTTTCCTCTTTCATACAGGACCCACGATAATCACAGAATTTCTTGAATAAAACAAATAACTTTCCTTTCTGAATTTATGTTCAGTTACTCTGTCGGATACCCATACCATCGAGGGCGTGCTATTGGGGGTTTTGCCAAGGTTAATGCCCATGTCGATTATTGGGGAGTGATCTTTGGTTAGGAGAAGCAGTTGAAGGATGCTAGAGGTGGTAAAGATTTTGTTGAGAATGGAATTATGTTTTCTTTTAGACAGAGTACTTGACACGTTGAGAAGTCTCCAGCTGAGACTGCCAGTGGACCTCTGAACATGGCCGAATCTGACTTCTCTTGACTCTCTCAGATATGCAACGAATATACTACGTTTCTGCAGGCAACACTGATTGAAGATAAAGAGCTCGATTTTACCAGCCATTTATACCCACAAGGCTTACTGGCACATCAGATAAGACTGAGTGAGCTTTTAACGATTGAATACTAGATTCTATCATATTGTAACTCGGCATTACTCCAGTTTATATTTCTGGTATATCGAGAGTGGATGAATTAACCACCAGTTCCTTTCCGAATTTTCAATAAAGATCTTTGAAATTTTTCATCTTGTTTGCTTGATAACTGTGTATCCATATTCATGGCTCCTAAGTTAAGAATCGTGAGTTATCCCATTTTTAATATCACTGAGCTAACCTCATGAATAATCAATCATCAAAAACAGGGTCGGCTTTCATCTCGTCGAACTTGATTATGAAGAAACGTTCTTTAAATGGCTAGAAAATGAGAGAAACCATCTTTAGTAGCAAAATAGCAAAAATATCAAGCAATTATGTTTTGAAAATTCAAGATGAAAAGGCTTAGGTTCAGAATGCCTACTTTAATGCCTCTTGATTTAACATGCTGTTTCTAAGTTTATTTCAGTCTTTTAAGCGAAATAGTGGCTGTCCAATATATAAATGGACTTGACATTATCGGTGTTTATTTTAGACTCATCAAGAGGAGAAAAAATCCTCGGAAATTTAATACACTCTAACAGAAGGTAGGCTTCAAGGCGGCTTTTACGGCCCACCAGAAGCATAATTAGGATAAAATTTGACGTTGCATACCAATAACATCACCAATCACCAATCACCAAAGCTATGAATTGAACTCTTTTTATGATTGGCAGACAACTAGAGTATCACCAGGCTTGGGGAAATGGCTAACTAAATGTCGTAACTGCCGAGGTTTATTATGAAACATCGAGAGATCTAATGCGACTCGACAGGCTTACGCGGTCTATTCATGAAACCAAAGACTTAGGCAATCTGAATCCTTCAAAGTTTTTGAGATGCTGAAAGTAACTAACCAAAAATTCAATAACTACGCCCTCATCTCAAAAACGTGCCGCTACTCAGATCGAGCTGTCTTGAAAGTCTCAGAGCTTGCGAGGAACTTCAATGGAGATTGTGACATCGCAACATTGGAAGAGTTAGATGGGAGATAGGCGGGGTGGACCGAAAATGTGGTTTTCGCATTTAGCACTTGATGGTTAACAAATATGCTTAGTGAGCCTCCATCAAAAGTCCGGTAAATAGAGAGTGGATTTCCATTATTGAATGTAATTCTAATGTGGGTCTAAATCGTGATGTGTGCGGCCATCTACCGAGTTAGATTGCTGGACAAAATTTGGTTTTCTCCATCCGTCTTGATTGACTTTGCACGACCTCTAAGAATGGATGAACTAAATATGATAAGCAGGCAGTAGTTGTGGCTGATATTTTTACTGGAGATTGGACCTTAAAAATAAAGTGCCTCGGGAGGAAGTACAGAAAACACTTCTTGAAGAAGCCCATCGCTAATATGATCTATTTTTCGGATAATGACGTGTACCAGGGCAAGGCCTTGTCGCCACATAGAAAGGTTTCGATATCAATGTGAAGTTACAGCAGGATGAACGAGTTCCACATAAAGGAGTACTAAGGTGCATGCCATATGGAATTTTACGGGATAAGCTTCTAGTGCCACGAAAAATATTGTCGGATCTGATGGACAAGAATTAGATTCGAGCAAGTAGTTTACTGATCGCCAACTATAAGGGCGTCTCAAAAAGGCCGGCTTACGACTAGAACCATAAAAGTGACATCGCAAAAAAAGAGATCGAGTACCATGGCTTCCTCCTAATCAATGCAGTTGAAGGAATGAAAATTGACTCTCAGAAGTTGGAAACAGTTTCTGTATGGGATGAATCGAATGATGCCAAGGGAGTCCGAAGCTTTCTAGGTTTCGTTAATTTTTACCGAGGATCTATCAAGCAATTTTTTAATGTTGTAAACCCTCTCCAACCTAATAAAGAAGAATACCCCATTCATTTGGACAAAAAAGCACCAAGGGGCTTTAAAAAACACCGAATAAAATCTTTTTACTACAGCTCAGCCTTAGCTGTGTGGGATAAAACCCACAAAACGATTTAAGAATTCGATTCATCAGGTTGGGCCGTAGGAGGTTGCTCATCGCAATATGTTTACATCAAAGCCTTATGCCCAATGGTATATTATTCCCAAGGAAATAAAATCTATCAAATACAATTATGAAAGACATGGAGCACCTTGCCATCATGGGATAGTTAAATAAATGAAGAGAGGCATTAATAGGTCTTTAGCAGACTCTCAAAATCCTAACGTATCATAATAACCTCAAATGCTTCATAATAACTCAAAAGCTTACCGAACGCCAAGTTGGGTGAGCACAAACATTGTCACAATACAACTTTCAAATAGTTTTTGGATCCGGTAAACAGTGATAACGACCAGATGTAGTAAATTATAGGGGGCAAGGTCTGCCCTAAACACACTTGGTTGCCCTTGTTTGGAAGTACGAGAACTGAAATTAATTGGAGCTATCTTATCTGGCTTTTCCCCAAAAGCTTTAAAATTATACTTGCTTTATCATAAGTGAGTCCTAGTATCCCTCGTGCATTCCAAATATTTGACGAGGATGAATTATAATTTTTATGGGATCATGATGTTCGGAAAAGTTCAATTTTACACACCCGATATGGATAACGAAACAGGTTTCCCATCTATCACAACAAGGTCTAAAAATACCTTGTGAAAAATAATGGGTTCCAGAAAACGAGCCTCTATTAATAAGTTCAACTCAAAGAATGCATGAGTCGTATATTACCGGTCACCCTATCCATAATACCTCGTTAGCCATAATCCCACTGGCCTAAAATAAATACGATGGCATGAAAAATCCTGCCACAACTATGATTTTTGTGATAGACTGCACGCATAGACAATTAAACGGCAGAGACTTTAACTCCCCTTGTACTCCAGATTTCTCACAGTGAGATTTCTGTCAACTTAATGGCCTAAATAACTGTGAAGAATAAAGGGGATCTACGGCTCTTCATGATGATTGTAGTTTGCTTGGTAAATATTGTCACCTATGAAGCTACAGATTTTACAAGTGCTGAAGAGTGTCCAAAAATAATTTATTGCCATGTCAGCTTCTATGAAATTCATAGAAATTTGATATTCGATAGAGAATCTAATTGGATCAGAGGCTTTTGGAGAAGTTTATGAGTAATGACTCGAGTATAACGGTAGTTATCGACCACGTCCCACCTAGGAGCAGATCGTTTGATAGAGCGAATAAACCAAGAAGTACCAGGGTATTTGCAAAGTTTTATATCATATGTATGCTTTGAGCGGACACCGCCAATTGGCATCAAATATTGAAATAATCTGAGATCAGGATTAAGTCCTATTTTTATAACACGGGTTTCATGGGAAACCGATACAAGTGAACTCTCCTGCTGCAAAATAAATCAAGTCCTCTTGCTATCAAAGTCGATTGCGTCACTTTCATGCAGTATATCCGTATATCTGGGATCATTAGCCCAGGAGAGTTGTAGCTCTAATACTCTCGGAAGCCTGCAAAGCATTCTCGGTCGAAATATCGGCTTATCAATTATTATCTCTGACATAACTCTACTCTAACCACAATCTCATCTCCCCACTCCTTATCTCGAATTTTTTTTAAAAAGATTTGTCTTCGACTAAAGACCATCATTGTGAATAGTACAATCGGCTGCCTCATTAAGCCCCTTCTGTACACTCACTATGGTATAGATAGCTAATGGAGAAATAAACTCTTGGGACACGAAGATGAGAGAGAGGCCATATCACTGAGCGGTGGGAAAGGATCTGTCAAGATTGTGAGACTTGCGGTCTTAGGTTTTGCTTTAAGTTCATTTTCCCTTTCGTTGATCTCAGTTTTTAATTAAGTTTCGTAGATATACAGGCTTTACTTGGTTATTTAGAGAGTACGTCAAGTTAGAGCTTGAAATACTTGTGCCACTTTAGCTACCTTCAGCCGCCATCCTTTAATTGCATCCATTAGCCACACTCGTGGCCAAGCTGCCACCATTTATACCGGCAGCTTCCATTATCTTTGTCCCGTGCCAGTTGGGCGCTTTACAGGACTTTAACGGAGATTCTATCAGAGATATATAAGGCATAAGAGAATGGATATGACAGTGTAGGAAAGGAAAGATACTGTTGCGTAAGGGAAGTCTGAATTTAGAGAAGCGTTATGCATGTGCTAGGACAGCTTTCGACACGGTGCTACCGAAAGTCTAGTAAATGCCGGCAAAAATCCAATTTTTCTAACTCACTCTATGCTCTCGACTATCAGCGCTCTCACAGTTGGCACAGTGTATTCGTGGAACAGCATCACCTCACTTGATCGGGTTTTCAAGTCAGTTTTTCTCGCTCCAAATGCTATATCCGAGAATCGTTGGAATGACGAATTCACGGGATCAGTGACCCAAGGTAGATAAGTCAAATATGGAATTGGCTTACAGGAGAATTTCATGGGGTGTGCTTGGTTGGGGAGACTGACGTGTCAGATAGCTCTTGATAGCCTGGGCTAACTGGTACATAACCTTGAAGGCTATATGCTGTGCGCTGGTCCCTCTAATCTTGTACCACTATCCCTCGGAAAACCTGTGGAGATCTAGTTAAAAAGCCAAAATAATGTAACAAGGAGAAAGAGGGAGAATTGAATTTTTTCCTGCAGGATTGGAGAAAGTATGGGGCACTGGTCTGATGAGAATAAAACAAGACTGATACTTGGAACTTCTTGTTCCCGATGTCCCTCTTCTGATTGATGTGTCTCCTATATATAAATTCTACATCTCATCCACAGCCCTCGAAAATTCACGATTCATTACCTCATAGATAGACTCCCATATTTCTAACAGTAACTATTCTCGGTTTTCGGAGAATGTCAGAACTTAGAGGTACAGGAAGTAAGTTTTATAGAGCAAAGATGATTAAATTAGTTCTGGTTTATCATGGTTGGTGATGTACTGTTATATTTGATGATAATTCATGTCCTTTCCTCATCTTGGGAACAGTCTACATGTAATATAGAGTCTATCTATTTTCAGCTCTCAACCTGGCTCAGGCGAATATTACACTGTGATATCCTCTTCTCTTACGTCAAGACTCCCGATTGTTTCATATGTCTTATGCCGAATTACTGAGGCATACCAAGTCGGCAATATCTCATTTCTCACAGAGTTTCTTACTGGTGTCTCAAATTTTCGGCCGTCCTAATTCGGCTCAAACAGTCCTAAATATTCTCTGATTCCTAAATTTTCTCTGATTGTTTGGCCAAGTTACTACTCCCAAGCTACATAGGAGCACCCCCGTGACTAATCACGGCTCTATAATTTTTAGCTTATCAGTCAGGAAAGATCGATACCTCTTCCTCTCTTCCAGGCTTCCAGGTATCAAATCAAATAGCCTTCTCGAACCCTTAAATTCTTGCCGGAGGGATTCCCCATATGGAAGTCGAGATCAGCACATATCATTGGATCCATATTTTTTGGCTTCCACAGAACAGCTAAATATATTAAAGAAGAGTTTCCAGATTACCTTCGAAGTCATCTAGTTACTACCTATTTTAAGTCCTTTCGTAGGTCTCTGATAGAGGGGAAGCTAAAGTTATCTCGAAAACGTTCTGTGTTCAGGAGCAATGGCTCCAGATCAATTAATTGAGCCAAAATTACCAACTCACCCCCGATTTCAAGCTACAATGGAGCCCCCAAGACTAGCAAAGACGTTACAAAATAAGTCCAAGAATTTTTCGATAATTAGAAAGAAATCGATAAGAGAGGTGTTACTCTTTGGGAAACATATCATTAACCATATTTCTGACCCGAGACGGAATTAACGCGAAGCCCCTCACAGGGGGTTACAGTTGGAAAGAATCCAGATGAAACAGAGAATAACGTTGTACATGTGCGCAATGTACGATAAGCTCAGACCCCTATCTTTCCCCCTTCAAAATATGAAATCATTTTTTACTTCCGAATGTTACAACCACAGTATAATAATTTTACAATTCGATATGAAATAAGAGTACAAATGAGTTCATTAAAATGTGAGAGACTCGCTAATTATAGTATTACCCTGCAAAGACGGCTGGCTGTCTTTCTAATTGAGCTTCCCCTTGCCCAATAGCAACAACAATATCTCCTACCCCAGCAAACCTCTGATTTTGATCCAGTCGGATTCTTTTTCTTGGGCGATCTTTCTTCAAGTAAACATTTCAATCTTTTACTCTTTGTTTATGACGCTGCTACACGGGTGTTGGCTTGCTGAAGTGCCTTACCGCATTTTCGAAGAGCCGCTCGGTCTAGTTTAGATAAAATTTCCACTTTTTCGACTGATTGCTGGGCTTTATATAAGTCTAAAGAGTTCCTAGGAGTCTTCAGCTCTGATTCCCATTCGTCGATTGTTTGCCGCGCCTTTGTTGGGGTGCGGGGTTGTAATACCTGAGTAGATTGTAGTACCCGCTCAGGATTGAATGGAACGAGTCCAGTAGCTTTCCAACCCGCTCAAATTATTATATCCGATAGTCCTTCCTCCCTAGCTTCATAATAAAACTTCATAAATCTTTCTTTCTTTCTGTCAAGGATATAAGAAATGGTCTGGATGTAGTCACGTGATTCGGATTACTAAGTGGAAACACGCTTAAATCCAGCATTCCCCCCCCCCAAAAAAAATAAACCTTACAATTATGGAGAATAACCACCGGGACCTTGAAGACGATAATTCACAACACCTCCTCTATCTACCTATAACTTCACTGAAGAAATTAATGATCGGGAGTCTGCTCTAATCAGAAGATACCACATACTTTGTTCAATCCTAAATGCCGAACTATTTATTCACTTCCGCCATGCAAGGTGTCAGAACTAGGATTTAGGAAGTATTGGAGAAGTTCGAAGGTTATTCTATTAAAGATGTTTGGTGACGGTAGGTGATATACTCTAGTCTATTCTGATGATGTGTAAAGATATATCGTTATGTTCCTCTTCGAAATCTTCTTGGGGACAGTCTATATATATTACAAGAGCTATCTATTTTCAGCTCTTAACCTATCCCAGGCGAATGCCATATTATAACATCCCTTTCTCTTACGTCAAGACTCCATGTTGTTTCATATGTCGTGTGCCGCATTACTGAGACATTACAAGTTGGTAATATCTCATTTCTCACACAAGGCAGTACCGCATCGGTTAATATCAGAAAGCTTAGCGGCGAGATTATGTCTTTGGCTAACGCTCATGCTCGACTTGATAAAGAACTATATCAGTATAAGAACGAATACGACACACTTCTCGCCAAAAACCAGGATCTTATAGACACAGTTTCAAGAATACAAGACAAGATAAATTCCGCTGTTACTCCTAGCTCCAAGCTACAGCAGCAAAATACTATTCTTCAACAGCAGGTCCAGATTCTAGGGCAAGAGGTCGCTACTAACTCCCAGTTTCAACTGCAAAATAATTTGCTCCAGCCAAAAATTCTGGAACAGCAAGCCGCTGCCGCTCGTAATGGCGCTTCGCCTGGTTCCTATCGTACAGCTGAACATCCTGATCCAGACATCTTTTCTGCCGATAAACATGAGCTGCGTAAAGAACTTCCCTGTTTTGTCAGAAAAATTAATATGAACTTTATCGCAAATGGAGATTGGTACCCATCTGAACAGAGTAAAATGATTTACTTGGTCTCTCGTCTTTAAGGGAAAGCATACTCAACTATTTCTCATGGTATCAATCGAAATGGTATAGTCAACTTCCCCTCTACCGACGCCATATTAGTTCTCCTAGAACAAGCTTTTGCGGACTTAGATGAATGCAACTCGGCCCGTCGTCAAATACTTACAATGAAGCAAGGTCAGAAAGATACATCGACACACATCTCAAATTGGCTTGATATTGCCCAAAAAACCCAGCTTTCTGATGATTTTCTGATCAACCATCTTTATGATTCTCTCCATCTAACCATTGTATCTCACATCCAGAATCGTGTCATGCTTCGCCAAGAGTTGCCAACTGATCTCACCTCATATCTCGTTGAAGTTCGACATATTGACGCTGTCCTTCGTTCGTCAAATCCAGGCTACACGAAAAACAAAGTTACTCCACAAGGTAATTATCACTCTCTTATCTCCCCGATTCATAATCAAGCGATCATTCTTCCAGAAGACCTAATGGACCTGAGTGCAGCTAGAATTAGCCCTCCTACGGTTATGTGGTCCTCAATTGATGCCATTAATCGTCGTAAACTCATTAACGAGGCCGAAAAAAATGCCTAGCATGCATACTGCTTTGAGAACAAGATATGCAGCTGGTGCTACGACCCAGGCCATCGGGCACGAGTTTGTGTAGAAGCACGATGGAATAAAGATAAAGTAAAGTCCGCTGACAATAAAACCATAAATGAGGCGGAAAAAGCTTAGTCTCTGATCAGTGTCGCGATCAGGGACTATATAAGAGTCTGTTGAATTGAAATATAGACACACCTACACTACAAAAAGATAGAAAATATTTTATTAGATTTGAAGAAATTTCAGATCTTCTTTCTCGTACTATAGACACAAATAGACGCAGTTTTTTTACACAAGAATTTCTTGATTGTGGTGCCACCGATGATTTCTACGACTTGGACTCAGCGCAACGCCGAAATCTCCCTCTCATTTTACTCCCGCAATCCCGCCAATTTTATCTCGTGGACGGCTCACCAGCCTCCCGAATCACTCATACTGTAACTGTTCAACTAAATCTCAAGGGTCATAACGAAGTGATCACCTTTTATCTTACAAACCTGGGGAAATACGAACTCATCCTTGGCCGTAAGTGGCTTAGGAAGCATAATCCATTCGTCAATTGGTGCGATGATTCTGTATCTTTTACCTCAAATTTTTGTGCAAATAATTGCCTTCCAGCAAGTGTCTACCCTTTAACTATCTCCCTATCCCCGGCTTCACCAATTTTACTGATGAACCAGAGCTCAGATCTAGCGAAGCTAAAAATGGTCGCCCAAGGAAGGTTGGAGCCGATGCATTTCATCGTATCTCGAAACAGAATGCTGTAGAAATATTTTCCTTATCTCTTCACGATGTAGACGTTAGACTTCGTGAAATGGGACTAAAACCCACCTCTGCTATTCAACAAACATCATCGACTTACTCTCTTGCCGAACTCACGCCTATTCAAAAGATGCTACGTGAAAAGTACTCTTGGACCAAATGACCCTGACGATAGAGAAACTTCCTGTTCGAGAGCTACCGAATTGTACCTCGCCGGGTTTTCACTCGAAGAAATTCAAGTCGCACTTCAAACAAAAGACCGGCCTAATCCTGCAAAAAAACTGCCGCCACATTACCATCATCACCTGTCTGTTTTTGATCATAAAAGTGCAGATAAACTTCCACCTCATCGGGAATGTGATCACAAAATTGACCTTAAGCCGGGTACAACCCCCCCATATGGCCCTCTCTATAATATGTCTGCCGAAGAACTCCAAGTTCTTCGTAATTACCTAAATGAACAATTAGAGAAGGGTTTTATTGGTGCTAGTAAACCATCAGCTGCAGCCCCAGTTCTTTTCGCTAAAAAGCCAGGAGGAGGCTTACGGTTTTGTGTCGACTATCGTGGCCTGAACTCTATCACTATAAAGAATCGATACTCTCTCCTATTAATACAAGAAACATTAGCAAGACTAAGCAGCGCTAAATACTATACCAAGCTCGATATCATAGCTGCATTTAACCATATTCGAATTGCTGAAGGTCAAGAATGGCTGACAGCTTTTAATACTCGATACGGCCTTTTTGAAACGTTGGTCATGCCTTTTGGACTATCAAACGCGCCAGCTAATTTTCAAGCTAGAATTAATGAAGTCTTGCGCCCATTTCTCGATGTGTTTTGTACGGCATATATCGACGATATTTTAATTTACTCTCGATCTTCCTGCTCATCGAGCCTAAGTTAATTCTGTCCTAAGTATCATAGGCTAGAGCCTGAGTTCATAGGCTACAGCCTATATGCCGGTCTGCCAGTCGGCGCCTATGTGAAAGACTAAATTTAGATGCAGGACGCATCCAGGAAAATTCTAGAAGACCTAGGGTGAAGACTTATGCAGTTCATGCAGGTCTCATGCAGGTACTAACCTTGATGTTTGTTAATG
>JAATOF010004840.1:0-14948 GCA_013170925.1 Podosphaera leucotricha
CCAGACCACTAGGATAAATTGGATGAGATATATGGCAAAATTGAGAAGCAATGTGCCAGATCGATATTTCCGCGACCTAGACATTTCTCCATTGTGGCTGACCGCTGCCTCGAGCGGCTTACTCCCGACAAGATCTGCTGGGTTATGGGGCACGCTGTGCGTGACTCGATTACCCAAAAATATCGAAGAAAGTTGTTTCGGCATTAGGAAAAAAGGTTTCTAAGGTATTCACGTATTGGATGATTGATTTGCAGGGAATCCGAAATAGTTGGCATTAGGACGAAAGGATTCATCTTATATTTTATATGCAAAACAATTTGAATGGTCATTGTCTATAAATTAGTTATTCACTACCTATGATAACTCGTAGAATGATGTTTGTGGTCATGGAAGTGTAATCAGCCTGCGTTATCATAATTGCCGTTGGCCCGTGGGGCCGAACCTTGTCTACATTTGCCATAAATTGGACAAAGTTTTGTTATCTTGAAAAGGTATTTATCAAGAAGATTTTTACAATATCAATTTTCTGATTTATTGGGTAACTTTTTCTTGTATCTGCACTGTAGATCAATGAGCGGAGTCCCGGACGTTTTTGACAGGTCGAGTGATTAAGCGGGGGCGGTGATGACTGCATGTTAAACATCGTTGTCGCCGCAGAAAGGTACCTCGACCAAATACGCAGAAGAAGTACGAGGACGTATCAAGGTTCATTATGCTCATTCCATCCACCCTTACTCGTCATTCGTACCGTGTTTGACAGGACAACGAATACTGTGAAAACCATTTTTGCTGACAAACAACCTACAACATCGTGACGCGTATGCACTCTTTAAACTTCGTGTCAAGAAATTCTGTTATCAGATGGTTGGTAGCCAATTAACATAATTTATACTCGTCTAGGCCGGCTATTGAACTCGAGAGATGATGATGATGATGATGAGATGCCTTCAACCACTGGTATCCATTATAACGGTGGCCTCCTGAATTTCTCGGAAACGGAGCATAAGATATCAAATTACAGTCATGGCTGACAGTTAATCAGTGGAAGATACTGAAGATACTGATTTACACGGCATTATACCGGCTGTTATTGACTTTGGGCATATGCAATACCAATGTACGTGGATTTAATAAGCCGACGTGCAGAATATACCCGCCCTACTTCATATGCATATTAATTATTGATATCGGCATGGCTTTTTAAACCGCATGACTTGGGCGCGTGAGGACGCGTCCCTATTTGAGTCCTGCACCCGCGCGTTCTCAGTCACTCGACTGAGTTATGGGCAAATTTTTATGACATACACGATAGTGATTCCAATGTACAATACGAGTTGAGACGAGACGTACATGGCAATCAACAAGAGACATGTCGATACTACGCCTTGCAGCCTCTCAGTCTTTTACACTTTCTAATACACCTGCCACTCTTTACGCTCTTGAGGGTATTGCCAAAAGTGCCGCGGAGCAAGGAATTGATCTACTCCTTTTTCCCGAAGCTTATATTGGTGGGTACCCTCAAACAATTATATTTGGACCGGAATTACGAACGAGAGAGCCAGAAAGGAGGGAACCGTACCTGAGGTATGTCAAAGAAGCGGTAGACCTTGGGGATACTCCCGAAGGCGCAGGAACTGCTTGGGTAGAGCGATTATTGGAGTTGCCGAAGCATGGGGGTGAGCGAGGCGATGGTACCCGAGAAACATTAGAACGTATTGCACGGGAGACGGGTGTATTTCTGGTCGTAGGGCTAGTGGAAAAATGTGCAGGAGTACTTTACTGTGCTGTTGTCTATGTATGTCCAAATGAAGGAATTATTGGGAAAAGGAGGAAAATTATGCCTGTGAGTAAGTCGTCGGAACTCCGATCATAGATTAACAATTTGACAGACCGGTAGTGAACGGCTTGTCTGGGAACAAGGCCAGCCTAGCTCTCTTCGTGCCATAACAACGACTATTAAAGACGTGAAGATTACGCTCGCTGCTGCCATCTGCTGGGAAAATTACATGCCCCTCCTTCGACAATCCCTTTATAGCCAAAATGTAACACTTTATTTGGCGCCCACGGCTGATGATCGCGAAACGTGGCTCCCCCTCATGCGTACCATAGCCCAAGAAGGTCGCTGTGTAGTCGTCAGCACGAATCAATGTCTTACAAGAGCCCACCTTCCCAGTTGGGTCACTGGTTGCAAATCAAAAGTTTCGGAGAGTATACCCGACGACTATTTTGGCACCACCAATACCTGGAATGCTGTCGATTGGAACGCCAACACGCCTTTAAAATCTCGGCGACAATCTGTTGGGACTGAGAGTAGTTTTAACACAGCCTTTACAGATGGTGTTCTCTCTCCACCCATGAAGCTTCGTAGGGAACGTGAGGCTGAACAAGAATTCGTGTCTCGCGGTGGAGCTTGTATTATTGGTCCAAGTGGTGAAGTACTTGCTGATCCTTTATGGGATCAAGTGAATGGGATAACAGTCATCGACGTAGATTTTGACGATTGTATCCGAAGCCGGCTGAATTTAGACGTTGGGGGCAGCAATTCACGGTATGTCTGCTGCGAATGTTTCCAATTGACAAGCTAATGCACAACAGAAATGACCATTTTCGGTTGACAGTCGAAGGCTTAGATTTGAGTCCTCCTCCCTGATCTATGGATCTGAATCATTTTTGCGATTGAATAATGAGAGATTAGACATAGCATTCGAAGTGACGACATTCCGAAATTTTCCCACTTTGTGTCATTTCTATTTCGTCCTGGTATCTAACCCAGTTCTACAGGTCAAAGAATGCCGGGCAGATGTCGAAGATGAACTGGTGCAAATTTTCCACTCAACTGTCAGATGAAGTTGAACCACCCTTTTGACGTATCGCTCGCTGCAAGGATAAAAGTCGTAAACTTAATTTTCTGTCTCCAATTTTTACCTCAGGGTCAATATCTAACCATAGCCGTCAAGACTGAGCATGAGTCACGAAAACCTGAAAACAAATATGTCCTCTACATCATTTCTCACATGAACTACCAGTACATCAATCAACAACTTTTGAAGTTGTCGTTGCGAGTGTTCAACAGCATAAAAATTGATATCGATTAGTAAATATAGAATTCCTACACTTTAACTTTATACAAACTTGAAACGATGTTTAGGCCCTAATGATGTACACTATGCAAAATGAAGTCCAGTTTTTCTGCCAACTTTTTACTCAAAAGTTTGTAACATTAGAACTACCAGGTAGAAAAAGTCAAAGTTTTCTATAGGCCTAATTTAATACCAAATGATTTATATTTCAAATTCTTGGGTCACGAATTAATCTATACAGAAAGCGGTGGCTGGGATGGGAGAAACTCATTCAGCGAAATGAACTTCGTTTTGCACCACTCTGGCGCGGTAATATTCGGTATCAACTATCCCTCGTAAAGACCATAGATATTTAGTCCTTAAATTCGTCGATCTTTATTCCGATTATTACTCGTGAATACTTAATTTGGCCAGTAGTAACGTGTTGAGCTAAGTTCTGACTGTAACTTGGTGGATTACATAGCGACATGTCGAGATGAGACAGGACAACCCAGGGTCAAATCATGCAGCTTCTCAAAGAGAGGAAATCACCCAGCTCTATCGCGACTGAGTTCAAATTTAGGGGTATTATTGTCATCCTGCAAACCGTGAGAAATGTTCTCCAAAAGTTGGGTTTGATGGTCAAAAAGAAGCCCGAACAACTAAACTAGCCTTGACGACTCGACACCCACAACACACAAATAATGGACTGTCGAAGATTGACAGATGGTTGTTTGGTCTGACGAGAGAAAAATCAATCGCGTTTGCAGGGACGGAGTCCATTATACCTGGTAGAGAGACACGCAATTCCCCACAAGAGTCGCACAATTCACACGGTCAAGTTGGGAGGGGGAATCGTGTTGATTTGGGCATGTATGGCATCGTCTCGACCGGGTGCCAGGTTCAGGTACTGGAAGGATAGGGGTATTCAAAAATACCGCCGGCAAGTAGCGGGCGGAATCTAAGTCTTAAGACGAAGTAAAGCCGTCGTCCGTCGTGGCCGCTAAACGTGGTAGGTAGGTAGTACTTGGTACTAGAATATCTTCCCTTAGTCAGGTTCTCCCTGCCACCATTTTTTGTTGCCTCAGATGCTCAGACGTCAAGTAGGGTTTGAGATGATGAGATTAAACCTTATTTTTTGTATGGGAACTGCACCGTAGTACTCCTTTTGTCTATTTTTCCCTATCGTTTGAATCTTCTCAGCTGATATTATATCTCCTCATATCTTCTAGCCCTAATAGTAAGTCTTGTAAATTGTCTACTCAGAAAATATCCTACTAGATAGGTGAAGATATGGCCCAAGGCAGTAGAAGGTTTAATCGGGCTATTTCGAAAATGATGACTCAATTGTGCTCTTTACAAATTTCATTGCCCGAACTTGTTTTGGCTTAGGTCCAGAAGCCTGGTCAAAGTAAACAACGTCGTGCAACATCGTTAAAGAGCCGCCCGCTTATCTTGGAAGCTCTTAAGAATACAGTAATACCCCGTTAAAGGCATATTCGTTAAAAGCATATCCTCGGGATATGCCTTTCGAAAGGTCTGAAAATCGATATGCTTTTAACGGGGTATTACTGTAATACAACCATGAAAGATTGGGCCATTCATCAAGGAGGCCGAATCTGAGAGTCTTGAACGGAATAATCCTGCTTCTTGGAACTTTACGACTGACCTTGAGCCAGTAGATATAGAAAGAGTCTGGCGTATGGAAGGAATGCCTACAGGCGGCTTCCTTGTTCATCTCAAAAGTCTGTCTGGTTGATGATAGCAAATCCGTTACTGACGAGCAACTTATCTTGTTCTTGCTATCTATCATCTATGTTATGCTACGTTTGTCATAAGAAGATTACCAACTTGTTCATCAGGTCAATGGCTATGTAGCCCGCCCTTCATGTGTTACACAAACTAAGTAATCGTCAGATAGATGGCTTAGTCATGAATACGCGAGGCATCATAAAGAAAAGCGTTTCACTTACAAGCGTCATTTTACTTGATAACTTTGAATATCAAGTATCTGTCTGCCACCAGGTCCTAGGTGACGGCAATGAATTCCACTCTCACACCAGTATGATATCTAACTCAATCAGCTCGGTTTTGATCCGACCAAAGATTTCAATGATCAATTATTTTTAATTTATGGGGATCAGAAAACGACAACACTAATTTGTGGATGCCGCAGATTTAGATATCCTGAAGATCTTAAACCCTTACTCTTCTTTTAAATGGGCAGTTCCAGTTCCCTGTCTATTTCACTAACATATTTGTCTGATTAATATGACAAAGGTTGTAATGACTCCTCAACGCTAATATATTATATAAACAATTGAAAAACAGTGGTAGAAATGAAATACTTGATATAAATCAGGTATCTCAAATTGGATTCTCTTATTTCTCTAGCTATAATATCCGTAGATATTGTTTACGTTACAGTTCATTACCTAGCATCTTTCAGGCTAAAGCTCAGGTACGGTAAATCATATGAAATCGATAAAGTCACTCTCTGGTTACATGATCGACGTACATCTTCAATAAGTTTCACTCTTCATCTGCCTGTAAAATAAATTTGGTGCAATCAGAGAGACCAATTAAGTCACAAAAACGCATGTGCAGCTGGAAAGAGCGGATTGCTTAGTCCATCAGCCGCTTGATCCTTAGTTGATACCCATTTGAGGCTAATGACACCACTTTTTACATGTTGACGAAGATAATGATATTTAACATTTATATGATTCGTACGTCCATCTACAATAGGCTTATGAGCAAGACTTATAGAGCCCTCATTATCTCCATGGATAGTGATAGGCCTAACGTCTTCCAAGGATATGAGTTCATCTGCAAGCAATGCTATGTAGGCAACCTCCTTAGCTGCAAGAGCTGCAGAAATTTATTTGGCTTCAGTACTAGACTTGAATGCTGTGGGTTGCCGGCCGGACTTCTAAGATATTAAACCTCCAGCACAAGTGAAGAGGCATCAACCAGTGAATTTAGCTGTTTCTTTGTCATCGGCATACGACGAGTCTATGAAGCCTTCAATATGTGGGAAAGCGTCTTCTATGCTAGTCATCATAATTCCATGGTTAGGTTTTCCCTTGAGGTACCGTAATACTCTCTTAGCAGCATCAAGGTTTTCTTGCGTTGGATTATTCATATATTTGGCTAGTTGGCTGGTTGCAAATGCAATATCAGCCCTAGTCTATATGGCTGGCCACATTATTCCACCGACGAGAGATTGATATTGTTGAACTATGTTTGACTTTGCGCGATAATCATCTGGAGGTTTTGCAATTTGTTGTTTACATCCATTGGAGTTGTCACTGTAGTTGTATCTTGCATATGATATTTTTTGGGTAATTGATTTATATATGCATCCTGAACTAAGTAGAGCTTTCGACTTTTGCGATTTCTAATGATGCGACAACCGAGGTAAAGTGAGATTGCCCCAAGTGATCTCATCTTGAACCGGTCGCTTATCTCGCTAGATGCTCTTTCTATGGAGTCAAGTGACTTTGCAGCAGCGATTAAGTCATCAACATAAACTGTAATAATGAGTTTCTGTGTCTGATGCTGGAAAATACAGGGGTCCTGCTTAAGTGGAATATACCCCTTTTTGACCAAAAACGCAGTAAGCTCTTCAAACCAAAGGAGAGACTGCTTGAGCCCGTATAACGCTTTTCGTAGCAAGCACACGAGGTCTCCCGATTTTTCAAAACCATGAGGCTGTTCCACGTAAATCTCTCGATTACGCAACACTGCATACAAAAACGCAGTCATGATATCGTACTGCATAGCCTTGAGTTCGTAGTGTGCAATTATCACCATCAGAAGCTTAAAGGTTGTGGCTTTAGTAACTACGGCATACGTCTCATTATAATCGAAGCCTTTTTGTTGTGTATAGCCTTTTACTACCCATCGTGCCTTGAATCTAATCGACGAGCCATCTGCCCCAAGCTTCAATTTGAAGTGTGGTGAAATTCCGTCTATGGTGATAGACGGGGTGATGTTGATAATGTACACAGCAACATTGACTGCTTCAGCCCAAATTCCTTTCGGCACTTTTCCATGTATTATCGTTTTCCTGGCCAACGTGCAGACAAGGTGGTTGCTGATCTTAGCTCGGCCATTTTGCTCTGAATTGTGGGGTGTTGTGACATGAAGGTCTATTCCATAATCATTGCATAGTTCTGTGAGCTTTCTCCCACCATATTCTCTGCCACCATCGATATGTATCTTTTTGATGGCTATGTTTGTACTAGTTTTCACAAAGTTTTATGAGGTTTTGAAGATGTACGTGAGCACCATCTTTGCTAGCGTGAAAAACCAACACGATGTGTTGGTGTAGTGGCATCAATCATCAGAGTGAAATAATTTGCTCTTCCGATTAAATCAGGTGATTCTGTGACAACATCTACATTCCAGTAAGTTAGAGGTTGTTTTGACCGTGGCGATTTTACTCGACTGATTATTCTTTTTGGAGTAGCTTCTTTGCAGCTGTGGCAATTTTCAAGTTTTTGCTTTCCAGATATTTTTGCTCCTGTTGTAACCTTTAGTACTTGCTCAAGTTTTGTTTCTGTAAGATGTCCGAAACGAGTATGCCAAATATCAGCCGTTGCAGTCGAGTCTGAGAGAACATGGGAACTTTTCATAGCTTGGAGAACAGAACTGTCAGAGTTCATCCACGACCTAATCCTGGATGATGTACTTTGACTAATTGTAGTGAAGTATCATGGCGTTTTGGATTGTATGTATTATGGAGGTGCGTCCCCTTGAGTGGAAAACTGTGGCGTTTTGGATGCTAACTATTGGATATTTGTCCTAACAATTGAATTTCCTGGATATGTATATAATAGGGGTCTAGGCCACTCACTAGAGGTCACGCTTTATCTTTTGTCAATCTATGGCCATTTGGTTCACTAACTTACTTACTTACCCTTATGCCCGCTAGCTTCCACTAGCACCCGCACTATCCGTAATCATCCCATCAGCCCATTGTCCCTACATCTCCGTATCCACATGTCCCGACAGACTACGACATCGATAAACTCTTCTCAGTCCTAAGCGCGTCTTCTACGGTCATCCTCGCCTCATATGCAATTGTGCTGGACACGATTGTGACAAGGACACAGAACACGTAGCTGAACGTTACCGACCGCGTTTTATCACCTATAAGAACTAGTCTAACAGATCCATGTGATAATGCTTTTGCAGAGCCTTTTACAAATTCGACACCAACGTCACAGGCTTGAAAGTCAAACATCTTTTCAGTTGTGAGTGAAATGAGACGTGGCTCTAGGATCTAGTATCCAGGTGTCAATTAATTCAGATACTGTTAGTGCCTGTAGAGCCCCTTCTGAGATTGTAAGCTCTTATTTTAATGCTGGATTTAGCTGAGTAATAGAATTTTCCTCATTCTGAATATCAACAAGAAAGTTTCTATTGGGCGACTTTGTTTCGGTGTCTTTGACCTCGTATTCTTTACGCTGCTGAGTGAATTTGCAGCCGTCAATATCACATTTCTTTGGGTTGAAAATTTTTGGGGATTTTTCGAGATGAAGATGCCAGCATTTCTTCTGATTATGCCTAAGTCCACAGTGGCTATATGAAGGTTCATTATCAGTTGAAGGGGTCTCGTATATGTTTTAATCTGATCTCTGATTTTGGCTCAGTTTTTCCTTTAGTGCAAAGTTACTGTTTTGTAATATTTTTGATCTTTATCTTCATCTAAAATATTTGAGATGACATCATCGAGTAGTGGAAGATCTTTTTCAGAGTTGAAGGTTCTAAGTTTATCGCGAATGTTTGCTGTGAAGTTTTCAAGCCATGATGAAATAATAGTCATGAACTGATACAATTTTATTATGTCACTCACGTAAACTTTTGACTCGTTTAGCCGACTACATGTGGATAAACTCTTCCAGATTCCTACCATTATATTGAACACACTGCCACTCTTGATATTGGGAAAACTGGCGTACTAGTCCACTTGGTTCATATTTTGACTTTAAGAAAGTCCAAATATCATACGGATCTTCTACAAACTCAACATCATGTATGATATCTTTCGAAAGGGACGAAGGTCTGATCTGTTAAAATGTTAAACATCGCTGGATCGCAGATAAGTTCTGGGCTGATATATATATGAGTGTACGCTGCGAATATCTACCAAGGTGCCATTCAGGTGAAGATTTTCGCTGGAAACATGTATCGGCCTTGCTCCGGGAAATGCTGCTAATTTTGAACATTGTTCATGACCAATTACAATTAGTGGTAGAATAACAATCACTATGGATTCCTGTAGAATAAAGGGAATAGATTATGGAATAAGACTTTTATCAAAAGAGGGTTTCGCCGGTAAAATAAGATCATTTCCCCGCAGAACGCACATGCTTGCTTCGATCTAGGCTCAAATCCAAAAGCCAGCTTGATGATTTTATTGATTGTTCTTTCGTCGCGATTCATTAAGAATGATTCTTGTAGTTGCCGAAGCGATCTCCTATGAGTTGGCCGATGCTGCAAAGTCTGGCCGTCGCTAGCGAGCCGACTAGGCTGAACTGCTTGCCCATCGTCCAATTCCTTTTGCAACATGCGCCGCTTTTGAAATCTCAGAGACGACATGTTGTGAACTTTTTCTTGCTCTTTTTTTGAAAGGCATTGTGAAGTATAGTAAGAACTCTGTAAATAAACACTTGTTTTCGATTTGAGTAATCAATGATTTTAAATACGAAGAGATATTCAATGATCTTGATGAGTATGTATATTAAAAGATGCGATGATCCGTTGTGACTGAAGTTCGAACTGGGGAGGTTAGTTGAAATGGTTTGAATCGTCTACCAAGTAAAATGTGCAGTTCCATCGAGCCAAACGAGGTTTTGAGCTCTCTCCCCCACGTGGGTGAAAATACCTGAAAATTCACCCAGAGATATGGATTCAAAATTATTGGCTTGAATACTGATTTTTTTCGTTTTTCATTTTATGTCTTAGTTGCTGAGATATCCGTTGTTGAAGCTCTTATGAATATGGCAGATCATGCACTTTAGACTTAGACTGAAGGGGTTACGGATAAACGCGGTTCCGGATGGAATTGTTTATATCGTGGACGCGTCTGTAAATAGTAGATCAACTCTTTCCAATCCACAACCCTAGAATTCAGACATCTAGCTTCCACCTTTTAATAGAAGCCAGAGTGTCCAAAAATCCTTGGCAGTTCCCATATAAAATTTAAGGTTTGATCTTAGACCCCTTTCACAGTTTGCTGACTAAAGGGTGCAAAACGTGACATGAAAGTGGGTCTGAGTGCCTGAGGTAACATCTTTTGTAATTATAGATTAATTTGTGACCCAAAAATTTGATTTGTGAATCATTAGAAATAAAATTAGGAGAAATTTTTGACTCATTCCATCGGGTGATTTTGAAGCTACAAAATTATGAGTGAAAAGTAGGCTGAATAACCGGACATCGTTTTGCTTAGTGTATTCAGCCATTACTTGATTATGTAATTAATTATGTAAGGTTTTTGTATTTTAACCTTGTTTAAAGGATTTAATTTACCACAAACTTGTGATATAACCATCGGAAGTATTTCGTCAGCCATGAATGGGCATAGGCAGCTGGATATTTCTCTATTATTTGGGGAAATGGATGACAGCTCTCAAACTCCGGTTTTCAAATCGTTATCAGGTTGAAGGAAAGACGACCATTTAACGTGATTTTTAGCAATATAAATCTAATGTTGAATTACGTAAATCTTACTGTTGATCCACTGTGATTGTTTACAAGTCTCTGTGGCGGCAAGATACTCTGCCTCTGTGGTAGAGAGAACTACTTCTCGCTGTAAATATGATGTCCAGGTATTTCATTTGACTCATTTGCAGAAAGGCCATGATGAAAGCGGCTATATTCCACTCGTTTGACTTTCCGATCGTGCTTGGTGAGCATTGTTTCTCCCTCTGGAGAATGAGCATGTTTATGACCAGCTAAAAGTTGTAATGGATCCCATATGGCTATTGTTGAGGTCTTCTTCTGATGGTTCGGGGTCGGTCGCGATAGATGATAATGGGCTCGGACTTGTCTCCAACCAAGATGATAAAGAAATTGGGGGAGCGTCAGAAGGTAAATCAATAGAGTTATATATATTTGAGTATCTGGATGTGTGAAGGGCATATACTAAGAGTTGTCTAATACAGTTGTCTGGTTGTCTACCTGGTGCAAATTATTGGGCGATCGTTGGTTGACAAATAGTTGGTAACGAGGTGGGTGGTCTTTGGCTGATGTAGATCAGATGTTAGACTGTTGATAGGCGACAAAAGCAGATTTGCGTTTGATGATAAAGGAAAATGTTGTTGTGTTGGTGGTTGTGCCGATAGTGAATGATTGTTAGCTCAATAGCTGATAGTTTGTTGCTAGTCTTCTTATGCTCCTTGAATATCAGTGTTGGTATATTTCCAGGTTGTATATGTGCACAATGGTTCTATTCTGGTTAAAAGTTCCATCTATTCTATCTATCTTGACTTTGCCAACTTAAGCTGTCTCGCCTAGTGCATGACGTCATATACGTTATTCGCGATCTAGCGTGTACGCCGTTCTGTTCACGTGCGTACTTATCTCTAATTACAACCTTATACATACAATCAGTTTTTTTGAAATCTCATGAACCATCCATTTTCTGCTCTGGGCTCGAATTTTAAGGGTTTTTGTTGTGTAAAGCGACGTAGGTTGCGACATGACAAGGATAAGCAAACATGAATACATGTTTGTACATAATCGTATTAAGCGAGGGAGTCGTGCTTACCGAGTTGTGCTTACCGAGTCATAATTGCCGAGCCGTGTATGTCAAGTCGTATGAGATTAGTAGCATGAGACAAGGAGACTCATTGTAGGAGTTCACTGGTCGTAATGATAGAATTAGGGCATTAGATAGATAACCGCCCTTTATGTATGTATAAGGAGGCCGGAACACTCACATTGATGAAGGTAATGTAGTCAAATTATTATATCTTTATATAACTCACATACTCTTCTTTGTTACATTCCCATTCTTTCCTCACTTAGAGGAATCATAAATTATACTCGCAAGTCAGTACATTGCACTACTCACTCATAACTGTAATAGTTTTGGCTAGATGGGTTTGTACGCTCAGCAGCCAAAACATGGTAAGTTCTCTAAGTTGACTTTCTCCGAATGTAGTTATCGCAATCCCTGTAGGAAGTCGGTGATAGGCACCTTTTTGTTGCGAATGCAGTATAGCTGCTCAATACGAAGCACGTATTTTGAATAGCCCAAGATCGGTAGCATCGGGGTATTTTTGCGTCAATCAGCATTGATCTTGTTGGCAGGTTCTGAATATTGCCCGAACACGTTTATCGTATTGATGGTGTATGGTTTTGATCCACTGTATCAGAGCGTCGGATATCTGATCTTTTGTATTTGTAGTGAACACTCGCCGCATACGTGTATTCGCATCAGTAATGATGACAGAATATTGTTTTTCGACGGATGGTACCAGTTTTCCTACTGTATCAACGAATACTTCATCTAATGACTCATTTGGTATAGCACGAGTTTCCAGAGAAATATATCGTTGCGCCTTGCTGAGATGACATGTCTCATAGGTGCTGAGCTCACTAGTTTCAATGCCTTCAAGTCCGAATGTCTGGGTAACTGTTTTTTTGAGAACGTGCAGCGCTATGTGGCCGAATCGTTGATGCCAGCGCTGGGCGCTGTTTGTCGTCGGTAGCTTGGCGACACTTGGTGCTGCTATGATTTTGGAGTAAGTGGTGTAATGCTGGTGCAGTGGTCAGATGTAAAAGACATCATTTTTGAGAACGAGTCGAGCTATAGGCTGTTCTGGGAGTCCTCTTTGGCGTCTAATTAGTAACTCACTTTTGTAGTCAGGAAGAATTTTTAAATTCGCTGTAGTCTACCAGCTGAGATAGTACCTGATGGAATTGGGAGAGTATAAAAAATCATGCGAGAAGTTTCTGGTTTCCGATTTGAAGGTGAGTGAAGGAGCATCTACTGCTTGGTCAAATCTAAATGGTTATTATCGTTTATTTACAGTTTGTCAAATATTGATCTGACGGACATGAAGTGGTGCGTATCATAGATGCTAGGAGTTTTAATTGTCATGCTAGACGAGGCAGATACGACTATTCCGAAATTCTTGCGATCGTTAGCTAAGAGTTGATCGAAGTACTCCTTAAAGTCCTCCGAATCCTCCGATTCATCCCCCTGCCTGTGCCTTTCCTCCCTCATCATGATTTCTTTCCACTTTTCCCTTTTCCCCACAGTTGCCAGTTTTAGATGCTGCTTATTCTTGTGCTTATTCTTGTGCATGTGCAGACATCGTTTGCATCTGGCCTCTGGATCTCGAAGTTTTGGTGAAGTTATGCAAGAGGGGGTTGTGGCAGCGACAAAAGTGACGGAGTGCGGGAGTAGCTGATTATTTGCGGCAACGGTCCGGAGATTTGACATCATGGCTCGGAAAGTTGAAGGGCGATCAGTACTGTCGATGGTCTCGTTGTCTCTCCATGAGCCAAGCCAAGGAACCTGCTATGTTCCAATAAAAATGAAACCAGCACCTGTAACTTCAGGGATACTGCGATCGGTCGGCTCGGTGTCGGTCTCACTGAGCGTCTCTGCTATCTGGAAACTATCGATATAGCCATCGATGGTGCTGTCGAGCTTGATAGCATAGAACTGTCGAAGTGCGTCGATGCAGTTTCCAGACGCAGATTCCCTCCTCGAATTAGACACGCTGTCGTATGGCGCCTTTGCTGTAAATCTGGTGTGGTCTTTGGGCCAAACTATTTCGCTAAGACGTTCTAAGATTATATTTCTGGCTTCTGTATCATGGTTCTTCCAGGTTAGAGCTGCCCAGGGATGGTGAATCCTAATATCATGCTAAGTCTCATCGGTTGTACCTTCCGCGCGGATTGAAACAGTTGGCTTTTCGACTGGGTCAACGTCTGGGTCGTAGTGAATGACGTGTCCTGTTAAGTCCCGCTTTGCCAGTCGGGCTCGGAGTGCCGCATCCCATCTGTAAAACGAGTCTGTTGCGCCGTGAATAATCAGGTTAGAGTCCTTGGACATGGTAGTAGTGGTGGACACCAATCGCACAATCTATTATATTTAATAAGCACTAGAGTATACCATGGATTGGACTGGGATCACAACACAAATTCATTTGCGACTCTAACCATACTGAAAATGCTTGCTCATTTTCAAGCGCTAAATTTCATTTGAAATCGCATGGCCAAGACAATCCTTTTGGATCAGTCGATTCTGTTCAAGACATAGCATGTATACTAACATCTTCATCGGAACAGTTCTATTAGCTTTAATTTCGAATGATGGGATATTTTCTGGTATATTGTAAGAGGTATAAAAGTTTACAAGGTATGCTTGGATTAACCTGAAAAAATTAATTAAACGATGAATCGAAACATTGTGTAAATAGCCGTCTTTTCTGAGAGCACGCAAGTACTCGTGAATTTGCACTAACACCAAGAGCAATTCCATGCTCATTGGCGTTCCAGATGTTACTTTGTATCTCCTGGAATTGGGTGTAGAGCTCAAAAATGAGTTCTGGATGATTCCCATTGATTCTAGCAACCTCTATATTTCACCACATGTACGTATCTATGAATTATGACTTAAATTTTGTAGCAATTTATCTCCTATCGATTCGTGGTCAGAGCCGTTAAATTCGAGTAGTCATTTCGAACACGGGCGTGGGTTTGAGGAAATCCTTGCTCATCCAGCTCGAGTCTAAGTATCACTCCTCTAATTTCGAGAATCGCTGCTGGAATTCTTAGCAACGTGATGTTATGATATGCGCTAACCACATCTGGCTCGGTTGGCCACGGCATAACGCAAGGGCTCCCTTAACATTGCCG
>JAATOF010004861.1:0-17864 GCA_013170925.1 Podosphaera leucotricha
CTGCTCAGCAGATTGCAGGTTTTGGATCAAATGTCCGCGAAACGAAAATTTCCAGATTCCCCTTCTGAGTCGAGGATGCAGTGCGACGTATCGAAGTGACAGGCTCTCACGGGCTTTTGACAAGTAGTGTTGAAATAACCGAGCGCTTCTTTAATGTTTTTAGGTGATTACACGATTAGTTATGTTGAAGCTGCACAAGGTAGTTGGAAAATATAAATTTACTTATTTGTTAGGTGTCATGTCATGTCGTGTTACCCATGTAGCTCAAGGCTGGGCGAAGAGTTGGCGATTCGGTCGAAACAACTTTGTCAGTAGTGCGAAACGTGCTATAACATGTATGAACACTACACGGTAATGTGTTGACCTTGGTATGAGGAGCAGTACAGATAGATAGAGAGCGAGGAAAAGATCAAGGAACAGGAATCTAATTTTCTTTTATGCTATCATACATCTTTTTGTATTTTCAGTTAAGTCCAACAAGTAGACTTCTACGAAAAGTGCACATATAGATTGGAAGTACATCACATTAAAGGCAGAGAAAGGTCTATGAAGACTTTGTAGTATGCTTGATCTAGGCCATAAGCTGGTATGTTCTGATGGAAAAGATCTGTCAACAACGACACTTCGTCTCTATTCATCAGCTTTACCGAATCTGAAAAGAAAAGCTGTGGGAATTATTTCTCATTATTGGCCAAATATTTTAATTCTATTCCACTTCCCATTATCTTTGGTCTTGTGATCATGTTGCCCCAAAGACAACATGTAGTGGTTAGCCATAACTCATTACAGACTTCACGAATGTATCATACTCAAGACGGTTAAAACAAAAGAAGTGATGATGCTGACACAGTTAATCGTGAATTCCTGAAGGTCGTCGTAGGATACCTTGGTGCTAGATCATTTGAGCCGTGTTTCTACATTCTTATATCGTTGACCAGACAGATTCGAAGACAGAGGCTAGCGTTTTATCGCCAGGATTGATTTATTCTCAGGCGAGACGCTACCTACTGGAATAGATAATAAATACATATACATCCTATTATTCCTGATACCTAGATATCTCTGGCAAGTTTGGATGTAGGATTGAGTAGAGTTTCCTTCGCAACCGGGATTTCCAAGTCGACTGACTGACTGGGTTCGGTGCTAAGGAATGCATTGCCTGGAGTGGGCAATTATCAGAGAAGAGAATGACCTTGGAGAAGATTCCTGATTGATCCCCGTGAAAGATACATATCTCCAAAGCTCTAAAAACCATGGCTTGCATCCCATTAGACTTGCCCTAATCAAGATCAAAATCAGCCTGTGTGGTACGGAGTAGGTCGGTGAGGTTAGTACTGGTTGTGCCAGTGTGTCTAGTCGATTTTTGCCAGGCAACATATGCGTGAGGTTGGGCCCTATGTGGCTGGTGGTCCTATGGCTGAGGACGTGAAAATGGTAATTTACGATGAGTCTTTGTGAATACTGGTAAAGATCAAACATTTACGAGGAAAGTAGATAGTGTAGATTCTTTCGGTATATTTTAATAAGGTATCTGTTTTATGTTTGGACTTGCTCTGGTGTTTACCACCATCAATTGATCCCGCAACAATGAGATGCAACTAAGAAATTTGGCTGTAATCATCAGCCAATTTGCCACCAACAAAAACCGTTTTCAAGGATGATCCAAAATATAGTCACTTAATTCACATTTGAAGATTTTTGTTAATGGAATCAATAAAGTTGAGCTGAAATCAGAGTCTACCGTGAGGAAACTTCACGTGATTTGTTTTAAGAATCTAATAAGGCTTCAATTCCTTTTTCTGCCGCTATTCTTCTGTTTTTCTCCCAATTCAGCCAAGCTAAACCTTGCAGTAAAGTATCAGCTAGATCATCCAATTTTCTTAATTTGATATCAGTGTTTTGTTCTGGCAGCTTTTTCTTTGGTCTTCCGGGAACGCGCTCCCATTTTCTCTTGTAAGAATTGGCTAGATTCTCTATCTGATTGTTTCCCAGTGTCATTACTGTTGTGCCATGCTCGAGCCAGCTTCGAACCAGGTCAATCTTCATGCGTTTACTATTCTGTTTAGCGGTTCTACTCCCATCTTTGCCTGCAACCTCTTGCCCTAGCCAGTGTAGATTGACTTTTTGTGTCAAGATACTCTCGATTTCTCCAGACCACACACCCTCGTTCCGGAGGGTGTGTAGGACTGCATGCAAGCTTGCCTCAAACATATTCACGCGCAGAGTCCATTCGAAGACAAAGTTGGTATTTTTTCCCGACGAACGAAAACGTTGACGTTCAATGAGGATGTGAGTTGGGCGGAAGTGGAGTAGCTTGTTGCGAAGGAGCGTGTACGCCATGCCAGAGATGGTAGCGGGGTCAAAGGCTTCCTTAGGCAAGGCTTCCTTAGGCAACGTACCTGCGTCGAGATCGCTCGCCCCGGTCGGCGCACGGGAGAGGGCAATACACTGCCATGCGTGCAATGATGGTGTCTGCTGATGATCAATGCCGGCGTGGAGCACGCAGTAGGCCAGGTTGCGAATGCCTACGTCAATGCTAAGAATCCGACGAGGCTGCGTCGGCAGCGGCGGCAGTAAATCTAGTGCGGTTTGAATGTGCGTGCTCAAGATACTCTTTGTTCCAGTGGTGAGGGTGCCACATTTGAAGGCGATCAGCTTCAGCTGCGCAAGCTTAAGGCTCATGCTCATGATGTCTGATAAGTGCACTGGGAAGATTCTGCGGGTTGCCTCTGAGCTTATGCTCGTTTGTGATTTATTACTGTACGCAACTAGACACTTGCAAAGCCATCACTCAGGTGCCAGGAATAATTTGTGGATAGAGTGTAACCGTCGAAATGACAGACATTTGGACCGGTACGTTTTTCGATTTCAGTTCTTCCAGAATTTTAATTTGGATTCGTAGTGGCCTCAGGTTCTCGTTGCTGATTAACTTACCCGATGAATCTCTCAGGCCGCTCCGCTCATGTTATGTGCGGGGCACGGCATAATTCCTCAACATTTTATACCAAAATTCGCAGTTCAAATATTTCCTTTGGAGACACATCAACATAACATGATCAAAACTTCAAAATGTTGCAATTTCCATTTTCAGATGAGGTCTGGAACCAACAACTATGTTTACATCCTTAGCATGTACATTTAGCGTCTAAAAATTTATTCAGCGTGCTCTGCTAATTAATTAATTTCCATGTTAGTACAAGAAACCATATAGCAACGAATTCTTCGATTATTATTTACAGATTTGAATAGTGTGATAATTCTACAAATCTTGATTACAATTGCCACTCATTACACATGGAGCTGAGAGTGAAGGCCGCTGCAACTTCTGCCATTTTTTGTCTCCTCTTCAACCAAATTACTTTCCTGTTGGGCTTGTATTGTCGCCTCAAGGTCATTTCCAGTCATGATACTCTCTACACCACTGAATCGTTCATTTGAGTCAATCCGGACCCGCTTTCTTGAGCGAGTGATCTTAATTTCATCCAGCTCATGTTTAAGATTTATTTTGAGCTTCTAGTTGGGCCCCGAAAAAAAGTAGAGTAGGAAAAGAAGCTTTGGCACAAACATTCTGATGTTATGGGCGATGTGTGGTGTGAGACAGGACATATTTGCAAAATTAAGTAATTGTTTATTAATCTTCAAGTAAACATTTTTATTGGTGATCTCAGATAAAACACTATATGAATTAAAGATACCAATGTAATGATGAAGTGTATGTACGGACTACTGAGCTCGAATCAGTCAATTCCACGAATTATTGAGCCGAAAGATGGCATGCTCTCATTTATACACATTTAATCGCTTCAGTTCAACTCAAAATGAATGTTCTCTGGATGATGTTTCGCTAGAGTTTGATGGGCAGACCTTTTACTAAAGGCATTTTTTTTGTGCAGAAATCTGTGAAAACCAAGTTATTTCAGTGAAATCGGTCAGCAGACGGTTTGGGAATGTAATCTTTGACATCCCAAACCAGAATACGTTCATCCCATGCTGTACTGGCACACCAACCTGCAGTACCAAAAAGGCACCAGTCAACACCTGTTGCAAACTCGGTGTGATGAGCCATACAGCCTAGCTCTGTTGCCAAACTATCATTCCAAACTCGCACCGTCATATCATAGCTCCCACTTATCAATACATCACTTAAGTGGGGAGACCAGGCCAGTCTACGAACTGCGTAACCATGACCTTGAAGAGAGGTTAAGGGGCCAGACTTTGGAGCTTTAATGTCAAAAGTTCGAATAATCCGGTCAACGCCGGCAGTAGCGATGACAGTCTTTCTATATTTATTCCAGTCGTGCGTCAAGCATTCACTCGGGGTAGCGGCAGTAATATTCTGCACGCCTGTTTGTGGGGCGGAGCCGTGAATCGGTATAAGGATCACGAGATGGTTCGTAGAAGAAGGCGATACACGGAGGTCGAATATACGAAGGTATGAATCTGAGGAGACGCTTGAGAGAATAAATGGAGAATGAGGAGAGAATTCACTACTGTAGGTGCAGGACTGAACAGGTAGGGTTGCCAGAGAAGAACTTCGGTTTGGAGACCACTGGAGAAAGAGATGTTAAGGTCGACTTTTTGATGCTCGATATCTCGAACTGCTCGGGACAAGGGGAATAACTCACAATTTTGACTGTCCCATCCCATGAGCTAGAAAGGAACGTGTCTTTACTAACTTGGTTCCAGCTGACCGCATATACTTCCCTGTTGTGTTCGTGGAAATTCTGCACCGGAAAATTTGGTACTGTTGTATCAAAGATCTTACATGAACCATCCCCGCAAGCGATTAGAATTTGATTTTCGTGTGCTTCGGACCATACTGTGTCATATATAGAATCTTGGGTGTCATACCTGGACGATAATCTAGTGAGCAGTTAAGCAAAGGTTAAGAGCCAGACAGGTAAGACCATTTTTCATTTAAAATGCCATTTTCTGATAGTCGCAGAATGAAAAGACGTCCATTTCCCACCAGACCAAAGTTGCTAGAAGATGCACATGCAATCCGGTTGTCGAAAAACGGCGAATACTTCACAGCGTATCCATTATACCCTCGAGTTTTGTATTCTAACATGGACATGTTGGAGAAAGATTCCCTAGGTAAGAGAAATGACTGTGTGGTTCAGCTATCCTCGCTTCAAACATATCTAAGTCGGAGCGGATAAATAACTATCCGATGGCTCATGTCAGCCGACTAAACAAAAGGTGCCACAGCATCTACTAGAATGTCGTCGTCGTTATCGTCGATTTGATATTACAATACATTCAGAAATAGCGAGCTATTTTCAACCCTCACACGATATGGGCAGATAAGCAGTCCCCTTTGCACATTAATTATCAGGCGTGCAGGTACCTCATACACAAATGTACCTGTATGCCAAGACTCACTAGATGAGCGGCCTGAGAAAGTCAGGTCGCTTCATCGGAGGAGGGGGTAAGTAAACCCCGCGATTAGGGAATCTATGGTCAGGCCGAGCCCCCAGCTTAGGCAGGGAGATTTGCTTCACGTGATAATCCTTTTAGTGCTGTTTATTTGTTTAATTTATTCGTGCTATTTTGAGTCTAAGACAATTATAACACTAGGGCTCCTCTCTGACCCAGGCTACGCCTTTTACAATACTCCTAACCCCTTCTACCACGAATCTAAGATCACAGATACATTGACCCATGACGGGTAGCCATTTGGCTCAGTAATTACCCGTAGAATTCAACCACCTTTTCTACGGAACCTTCTGCTCAAAAAAATGTAAATAGAGCAGCAATCTAGATTCAAGGAGACGAAACTTGCTGGTCAGCAAAATTTGTGTATCGATTGTAAAGTTTAGAGACGGGACCGCAGGTTTAATAGTTAGAGATGGCAAAATTTTCGAAACAGGGTGAATTTTCTTCCAGATTAGTGTTTAAAAGCTATCCATTAGACGCCCGTAAAGATTCGTACGCTGTACCAGGCGCTTAACGCAGTATTACTTAAAGAGGATTACTCGATATATACGGATAACGAACGATAGTGTTGAAAGCTTGTAGGAATTTTAGGAATTCTTTACTTTCCCGAGAGGATCTATTCACTCTTTGAATCGCTTTGCAGGCCTCAAGTCATCTTGAAAGCCACTTCTTTTCGTCGCTGGTATACTGCCGGTAATAATATCATTGTCTTCTTGACTTACTCTCCGATGCGGATATTCAATTTTGACACCTTCAAAGCACTTGCTGTTAACTTTGTCGCCAGTACTGAAGAATGGATGCTGTAATGCTTGTTGTGCTGTCAATCTACGCTCTGGATTATATTCTAACAGTCCAGAGAGTAACTTGTAACCTTCAGTGCCTAATGAGGCATTGGAAGAAGAGGAAGAAGAAGAATTTATGATACCAAAATACCATTTTTCTAGATATGACACTGGCTTAGGACTGGCATTAGGAACAAGAGAGAATAGCTGATTATATTCAGGCATGTTGACCAAGTGTGGCCATTTCTCTTTCGTAGGCATGCCTAAAATTTCAATAATTTTTTGCATTTGATTTCTTTGAAAAGGAACAGTTTTCTTGGCATCCATTTTAGCTTCCTCACCCTTAAAAATAGGCCGTAGCGAAAGTAACTCTGCGAAGATACAGCCGACAGCCCACATGTCAATGGCAGGAGTATAGTGCCTTGAACCAAGGAGAAGTTCTGGAGCACGATACCAGATAGTCACAACTACTTTATCTCCAGAGAAAAGTGAATGACTAGGCTTGTAAAATAGCCGGGCTAGGCCAAGATCTCCAATTTTTAAATCTCCCGCGGAAGTAACCATAATGTTGGCAGGTTTGAGATCACGATGTAGAACCCAGTTGGAATGTAAATAAAGTGTTCCATTTAAGAGCTGAAACATGATTGATTTCACAGCAGAGGCAGGAATAGGGTGTCGAGTGGGCTGGGTGTGATGATGAATAATCTGTAACAGATCATGTTCTGCATATTCGAAAACCATGAATATACATTTGTCCTCCAAGATAATTTCGATCAATTTGATAATATTTGGATGACTTAGCTCAGAGCAAAGAGCCATTTCTCGAACAGCTGACTGAGAAATACCAGTATATTGGACCTGTTCGCCTTCTTTATCTACTTAGTGTCAGGATGTGACAGGCCGAATAAGGTTAAAATTTCCTAGATACCTGGCTTGAATTTCTTGATCGCGAATTCCCCCGGTTGGCCTTGACGTCCAACTGCTTTATAAACACGACCATATGTTCCACTGCTAATAAAACCTATGACCTTGTAGCGATCAGTAACTCGCACTTTACTTTGATAACCGACATGTTGAGAGATACTCCGGTCTACAGAATCTGTGTTGTATCAGCATGGAGTTTATGTTGTGCGCGCTGTCCGCTAAACAAACAATAGCCGTATCGCTTTTGAGGCAGCATGTTGAGCTTCAGAGCCCTTGCGAAGCTTCTACAAATTCCGACTCCAGCTCAGATATCAATTTCAAAATACCTTTGGAACCGCATGGAAGTGGGATTTATACCATCAAAAGCCTGCTGTACATTTCGCTTTAGTTTTGGGCACCTGGGCGTAGGTACCGTGAGGTCTAGGTCATTGCCGCCGGGTGAAGGACGAATCGCGCTCTGTTGGTGGCTCATGCTTTTCATAGTTGGCGTTGCTTTTGCGGGAGTGATGTGCATGCACCGTAGAATAAAAGTGGTACTGAATATGTTTGCTTATCCGTCTGTGCATTGAGCGAGGCATAAACTATTAATTATCCTCGGTCTTCATATGTACTAATTAGTATGGTCCAATTTGACATATAATTGCATAAAAGTGATTAATTAGATCAAAAATAATGGAAATGACCGCGAGGAATCTTTTCAGTTCAATAGGTTAAGTCCCTGTTTTGCAAGTAAGTTTAGCGTTGAAGATCGTAGGCTGGTTTACACTGTTTTTTGGTACTTTTAGACTACAAAACCAATGTCAAAACAACCGGACGGAATATCAAATGTCTGTACACAAGGATTTATTCGGGCAAACCTCAGCGCAATCAGTAGTATCTACCCTTCATGATGAGGAATTTACGTGGCCTTAAAATCTTCCCAGTCCATAGTTTCAAGAGGAACCTCACATATTCACTTCACCAATGGCGTATCAATCCATTATCAATGTCCTCAAGAATACACACATCACACATCGGGTGCGATAGATCTTCTTTAGGCCTCCAGCGTTCTACATATTCAGATTTTCTTCCCCCAGGTTTGAAAAACTATATGGATGATTTCTGGCTGTATCAAGATGTGCATACGCGTGATTCTTGCGATTGCAGCATGTGTGTCGATCCTTACTCAGGACAAAAGAAATTTAAGACTTCTGATATCCCCTTAAATATACGTGCGAATTATAAGTTTCTGGAAAATAGGCTTGAAGTCACCTGGGAAAATGATATCCCAGGCTTCAAATCTCATGTATCAATCTTTCCTAAGAAGCCTCCGACAGCATTGAAGGACAAATCAGAGATTCGGCGGGCAACTCACTGGCGAAGCCTTGAATTGTCAATGGAATTGCCTGATCTTCGCTTTGACTATCAGCAGTTTGTTCAAAATCTAACTAGCGTAGCTCAGGCTTGTCAAAAATTCCTAGACTGGGGTATCATCTTTGTGACTGGAGTACCTAAGTCTGAACAAGCTGTAGAAACAATAGCCAACTGTATTGGGTGTATCTACAATTCTTTTTATGGAAAAACGTGGGACGTAAGGTCGATTCCTCAAGCTCATAATGTAGCATATACAAATCAAGCTCTCGGACTTCATCAGGACCTACTATACATGAAGGATCCACCCGGCATTCAGCTTCTTCACTGTATCAAGAATACCGCCTCTGGTGGGGAGTCCTTGTTTTGTGATGGTTTCCAAGCCTTGTCAGAGATTGGTAAACGTCACCGCATGAGTTTTCAGGAACATAAAATTAATTATCACTACAAAACTGCCAAAGAAGAATATCAAGCTTCACACCAAGTGTTCATCGAAAGTCCTCAAGATATGTTTTGTGATGAGTTCGCTCCACCCATACTCTTGAATTATTCCCCGCCATTTCAAACCTCTTTCCCGGGAAGCATAAATCTTTTTGAGTTTGAGAAGCTCGTTTTAGCACTCAAAGAATTTGCTCGGATATCTGAATCTCCGAAAAATGTTTTTCAGTACAAATTGAAAGAGGGCGAATGTGTCATTTTTAATAATCGAAGAATATTACACGGTCGAAAGGCATTTGATACCCAAAAAGGCGAGAGATGGTTGAAAGGATGCTACGTTAGCGCTGATTCCTTCAGAAGTCGTTTAAGGATCTTTAAGAAAGGCAACATGAAAGAGTAGCTCTAATATTATGTGCCTTAAGCTAGCTGCACCTAAAGTGACGATCTATTTTTATTCGATCCAATACTTTTATTAAACACATCTAACTTAATAACTATCGCTCCTCCTGCCATTCAAATTAGTATCACTATGAGGAAAGGGGTTTTTAAGCATTTTTTGCATTATTGTGATGCTTTCTCATTGCCATTGCTAACTCGACTATAGATTGATCTTCCAATGCCGCCTTATAAATCTGTTCTCTGTTACGAAGCGTGTATTGAGGTTTTGCAGTGAGCCGAATATGAAATTTCAAAAAATATCCAAGAAAATTGCAGTTATTTTGATCAATTTTTTTCCTGACATGATCAATCACTGTTTACAAATCGCAAATTTAAGGTTAAAATCTTAATCTTAAATTCTGCCAAGCATCCGAGCACCCTGAAATGGTCACGAGTTAAGGTAAACTGTCTAAGTCAAGCTGAGATTAGGCTCTTCAACCATTCATAGCCATCCACTTGTAAAAACATAGACTTTTATTTGTATTCTTATAATATGCGCTAACTACGCTAGAATTAAAATGTCGTGCTAACGTGAAAAAAACCGGCCCTTTATTTTGAAGTGCTGGCTATATAAACTTTTCTGATAAGTCTTGTACATGAAATTGATATGAGACGAACATGCTTCATCCCAATGAGCTGCGCTCTGGCCGATTAAGTCAAACTACTCCATAAATTCAAGCTCCTAATGTCGACTCAAAATTTTGGGGATGGCCTCGGGTTTTAATTCCGCCATAAATTCGGCGTCGTAAAAGATATATCCAAGAGTAGTCCGATTTATCCTAAGCAATCCGATCGATCAACTCGTATCTCTCTTTTCCCTTCCACTTTGTAGGGCTTTTTCCAGCTCTCCCCAAAATATTATTCCATAAAATCCAAAGGGTACTTCCAATTACACCGGCAAGAGCAAAGCCGGTGGCAGTAAGGAGCAACCAATGCTTACCCATCCAGAAGATAGTTTGTGCGTCCTTACTATGCCAGCTGCTCCCTTTCAAAATGTAAAAGAAACTTTGGCGGAATCCTTTGTAATCTTTAGGCAGCAGAATTCTAACACGTTCTCCGATTGGTGTAGAATCGCTCAGATATTCTTTCCATAAGACACTTAAGAAAAGTGGACCTGTACTATACATTACAGAAATATATGGCGAGCCCCAATTACGCTGGTAGGTCTGGAGACTTTTGATAGTCTTGAGGAAAAAAGGATGATTAGGAATACTGCCCATAGCGTCATTAGATATTCCAGTGGGAACAGTACGGCGTAACCAAGCAGGAAAGAGAAGAAGGGGATCTAATCTTCGGTTACAGCCATCATCCAAGTCAATGTAGATGCCGCCAAAATGAGCGAGAACAAAATAACGAATAACGTCGGCTCGTTGAATAGGATATGGATAGGCGTCAAATGTTGGCAGAAACCAGCTATAATTTGAAGCTATAAACTTGCGTGATTCGACATCCGTCCAAAGCTAATGTAATTCATGATCAGCAATCTTTGATCTCCCGAATGAAGTGGAAATTAGATCTGCTGATGGAAGACAAACTTTGTATTCATAGTCTTCATGCAGGTTTCGACAACTTTGTTGACTTTTATGCCATTGAATCGGTATACTATCGTTGACATATGTTTGATGAATAATCTTCGGAATTAATCGAGTCCTGTTGTTGACTGCATTTGGATCTAGCACACCAATTTCTTCGGGAAGAATAGCATCGGCGGCGCCGTCCTCAAACAAAAGAGATATAAGCGTGCTGCATAAGTTGAGGAGGTAAAGGAGGGTTAAAGTGATGAAAGCGAGAAACACTGCCGTTGGGCGACGCATGTTTACCTGCAAACATTCCCTTGTGCTGAAATTTACCATGTAATTACATGCACTAATTAGTAAGAAAGATGTGCATGCATGGTCTAATTAGGGGTATATGCGGCCGCAAAAGGCCGGCCTGGTCGGACTGAATCGTCCAGCAGAGAACTAAGCCTAATTAGGTATTAATAAGTACATGCAAAGGTGATTATTAGTCAAATTAATTAGCGTACCATCTCATTCTAGACCACTAGGCGGCCGTATCCGTGCGGTTTATGGTATGAGCGGGGATTGTAAGCCTCACGATTAAACCTAATAAACGCTTTGTTTTGCATCAAAGTAAACTGTAATACAAAATTGTAAAAATTGTTCACTGTTGGAGCTGGGTTGATATTTGAATGAGGATTCGTCACGTAAATAATTGGGTAAATAGGATACTTGTCCCAAATACGTATATTTGTGACAGAGCTCTCTCAATCACTAGAGTGAGAGACGAGTTTTAATTGTGTAAACGAATAATAATGAAAATCTCTTTGACAAACGTTGGATCTCATTCCTCATAACGAGCTCCCAAGGCGTTCTACGTCAAGAGTTAAGAAACCAAAGAGTTGATTTCTGTATTTGAAGTGCGCGATAATCAGTTGTACGAATAGTTGCGCCGCATATTTTTTCCAGAAACGTCAACTCTGCTCATTGCCAGAACTCCATGACCCAAATCCGGTCTGGGAAAAACTCTTGATTCCATCCTCATCATGATAGAGAGGTAGATTTTGCACCACCGATAATCTGGTCAAGCTCACGAGTAGCTGAACTCTCTCTATCTATCCAACCCCAGCCAGGTCCTCAATTCCCCGTAAGCTTATAATAATCCTTCCCCAGCATTAACAAATCATCCTCCATTAGCCTTCTTCTCACATATCCATGCTAAAAAGCTGTCAGGATATTTACTTCGCAGAAAGAATTTCAAATGGCTACCACGATGGACCGTAAAAATCTCTAAATAATCTTCCGAAAACAGTCAAGGCGCTTTCATCCGCAGCTGTAGCACTCCACACTGAGGCTTAAAGACTGAAAATTCAACTCCACTTCGAACAATACACATTATCACAAAAATCCTACTCAGTGGTTTTTTGATGATAATATCACGAGGGAAGTTGATAAACCTGTGGCTGAAGAAGCTCGTAGAAGGTAGATTACCGACTTTCTTTAGTGTCTGGGAGTTTGCATTAACCATTACAAAGGTATTTTTTGAATCACTACCTTGATTTCAAACTTTCTGTATAGGCTTATCCAACAGATATTACCTACCACGTGGAGAACCGATCAAGGCATTTCCTACTCTGCTCGAAGGTGCAGCACTCGATGTTACTGCAAAGACAATCCTTGCATCACTTCTCCTGTCGAATTGTGTAAAGAGATCCGATCCTACCATGAAAGGGTAAAACATAAAAGTATCTTACGACAATGGAACTCTATCAATCTCCAGTCTACAGGGGCGGAGAATAGTGAAATATCAATATAAGAAAACCTACAACTAATGATTTTTGAACTCCACCATCTACAGCACGGGCTGTCGAACAGATTTTTTTTATACCGAAGATTTCTTTCACGATGCAGTGATAGCGATATGCTAAAAAGGTCCTGCTTTTGCATATTACAAACCATCATCCACTGTTCCAGGTCTTATTAATGATTTAAAATCATAATTTTTACCTTTGAGCAAGTAAATCCCGTCAATACCCAAAGTGAATCTGTTAGTTCTACCACAGACCGTCAATATCATGAAACAACCACAGAACCTCGCCGGAGTGAAAATCAACTGGCCCCAGGTGTGACTTTCAAAAATCACAATTATTTCGGCAATGTAATGCTCGATCGATAAGAAAACCCCAAAATAAAATGTGCTACATATTTTCAAGGGAGTACATGTACAGTAGAACCTGTCATAACCCATACTCGGTGGACAATATAGCTATGAGTTTTAGACAGTGTTCTAATTTTAGATTTTAGCGTAACTTTTCTCGCTTATGTTTACATACCATGTGGTACCATCACGGCGCACGGCAAAAGTTAAATAATAGATGGTGTAGTGATTCGCTGTCCGGGTTTCGAGCTGTTCCAAGTCAGGTTTGAGTAGCCTGTACACTTATTCCACTTGAGTGGGAAGCTTCTAAGATCACATCCTTCGTGGTGACTTTGAGCAGGATGATGAAGGCATGCTGAGGAAATCCAGGCTTTTTAGCCAATTTTCTTTTAGTGGTTATGCGAGTGAAAGTCCGAGGCTCAACCTCTAAAGATCTGTATCACTGAACGTCGATGTGATACGAGTAATTACCTGCTTTATTTGATTTAAAGTGAATGGCAATGTTACAAATTAAACTTAATGTCTGTGAACATGAGATATCTAACAACATTTATCCATTAATTTTTATATTAATTATGTGTTCTTACATGCCTTCCTAATCTACACTAAACTATCTAGAGATGATACACCACCCTCGAACAATTCGTGATAGGGATCAATAAATAAGCACTGCTGTATAAAATGTCATAATTCAAATCCCATAACAGTCCAAAATATGTACAGAATCTTTTACAAGAGAAACCAATCAATAGATTTAAAGCTGAATCTTGGCGTCCCGTCTTAGATAAATTAGCTTGCTCGTAGAACCCATAATGAAACCCACGCTACCAAAACCCTATAGGAATTAGGAAAATTTTCTGGAGTCTAGTAATGGTATCCAGGATTCTGCGGAGAAAATCTAATATTCCGAGGAATTGTGTGCGAATCAGTATAACTTGGTGCTCCATAGTTGTAATTATCGTTTCTGTAAGCTGTGTCGCGGGTCCAGTCTGGAGGTTGCGGGAGTGGGTTTGCGAAATTTCGTGAACCGCGGCTTCCGCGCGAATAGTCTGATGCAGTCCTTTCATTCAAACCTGCTGTTTTGTTATCGACACTGTTATTTATAGAGCTCCAGTCATCATTAGTGGTATAGTCCAATGTTTGCTGAGGATTTGAGTCCCATCTGTTGTAGCCTTTATCACGAAGTTCAACTTGATCTTTGTAGGATTCCTCACGCTCCCTTTCCATCTTAGCATTGTAGGCATCTCTCTCCAGGCGACCAGCCCGGCGCGTTCGATGACACACAAACATTGCAGCCGACAGAAGGATGGCAGCAAGTGCGCCGGCACCGCAGTAAATAATGAGTTTGGTAACAATAGGTAAGGCGGCAAACTTTTCGGCGAGAGATGGCGTAGGTGGTTCTGCCTCTTTCATAAGTCTTTTTAAGGCTGTGGAGTTTCCGCTAACAGGTGTAAGCATCCAACCAAGTTTATTTTGGGAATATCTACTTACGGAACAGATTTAATTGAGGTCCAACTACCACTTTTATCAGTCCATTCATACTCCTTGCCTGTGCCGAAGTCGGCAATTTGAGTGCTCTGGATATCCATGGTATAAGGGCCCTTGGAGTAATCTGTCACACCACCAGCCCAGTCGACAGTACCTTGAGGATTATCCTTGTCACCTGCAGCCCAGATTCCGAGTCGAACAGTCATCGGAGTCTGAGGATAATTATAGCCACCATATGCTGCGGCATAGGGAAGTGTCCTAACCAATTTGGAATCGATCCACCACTCTAACTTATCAGACGTCCAGTGGAGCGAGTAATTGTGAAATCCAGTCCGAGGATCAAAGTCCACGGGATGATAAATAGCTCTATCGTACGCAGTGGTGTTACCTTTGCCAAAGTAATTGGACTCCACGTGGGTGCCATTACCTCCGAGAAACTCCCAATCAACCTCATCAAGATCGTCAGACTCGAGGACAATAGATGATATGATTCCTTGTCCTGTACCGGCCTTCATAATGACACTAACCCTGCCAAACATGATGTAAAACTTAGACTGTACCGTGGGACAGTCACCCTTTTTCGCGACGGTAAAAGCAGCGCTGTCTGAGCCATGCTTAAGGAGGCCAGCGGTAATATTGAAAGAATTCGTAACGCTAGATGACTTGTTGAAAAAAAAATCGTGAGTTGTTCCAAGGGCAGGATTACTGGGACAAGTTGTATTCATAGGGTTGCAAAGAGTCCATGTCTGTGCAAGCGCAACAGGAATCACAGCAAGTGCTCCCAGGAGGAAGCAACGCAAAAACATGATCATGGATAATGTCGACAATGGCTGAATACCGAATACCATGCGAGGATTCAAAACGTCTTAAAAGAGCGACTAAGGTCAGGCGAGGTAAAGGGACGTAACGAGTGTAAATTACATGAAGTTGGTGAAAAGTGTGGTAATGGGAGCCGATCGTGATCCAGTATTTGGTGATGACGGATCAGTTTTTAGTCCGTGTGTAGATGCAACATGCCCCTTTTACCATTGAGCGCCTACATGCGGTACGATATTTTATTATCATTCACTGGAATTATATAGCCAGAGAGATTTAGTATTTTACGATAAATAAGTAAATAATCAATATGTAAACAGTAGTACGTTCGACGTTAGATAGTCTTTTTAGTTTTGGATGGTCAGATGCAGAGTATATTAGACAAATCAGTTTCAGTAGATACCTTTTTGGACCCATTAATTGGTAGACTCTCGATTTCGAGCATAGTAATCAGTTTAAGAAACTATATGTATATCGTGAATACTCCTTACTTGGTTGAATTTCTCCGTGATTGTCACTCACTCATAATCTTATAACATGTAGTCAATAATTATTTTAGCGAGAGCTAAGCGACTACTCCAACGTAATTATTTACATGTCACCATGCCAGCATATGGGAACATCCAATTTGCCGCCTGACTGACTGATTGAGATAAAGTTTAATCTGAAACACGCAAACAAAGAACCTTATCTCTCGAATCATGTTTGCACTTTTGCATGTTATATTAATAGAACCAGCTATTTACCTACATAGGTACATTTATATGTATTCCCGTCAGCTGTGACCTTACCGTTTCATTTTTAGATCGATCTGAGCCCATCATCCGACCCGACCGTCCTACCATTCAGCAAATTCATTTGGATCTAATCAGTAGGTCGAGTCTATTTAAATCTAGTTTTCCATGCATGAAACTGTTAACTAATGTGTATATGTACAGGTGTAGTGTCGTTCGAAAAAATGGTCAGTTCTAAATCTCAGGGCCCAGCCCTACCCGAATCTGGAAATTGAAGCTTCTTACCGCTTTGCGTCATTATGGACCCCTGATAATTCTCACCCGCCCGAAGCGGCCGGTAACAAGCTCTGACCATCGGTCTGTACCCCACAATAACGCACAGATCAGGCGTTACCTCGCCAATCCCCCACACAACTAATTAACCTGCTAGAACATCGTACATCACATGAATCCAGTACGCTCAGACCCATGAAAAAAAGTCGTGAATCACAATAAACTTCAAGGTGGCTCGGTGGCCGGGCGTATGAGATGTGTAGTCCTAATTTCAATCTGCAGCTGTACCGGAATTTTTTTGTCCTAAAATTGTGCTTGGAGTGCTGTTTGCAAAGTTTCTGGGCGTTGTTAGGCCAACGTTTGGGAAACGAATATCAACAGGTAATGGCATGAATGTGTTTACCGCTGGTAACAAACAGTATGTCACGTCGATTTAAAATCTTTGCATCGCATGGCAAGTACCCAACCGTGTAAAACTGACGAGGTATATTAAAAATAAGTAATGTATTCGAGTTTGAATAAGGTATACTCTACTCGTTAGGCAGCCGCCCGACAGCTGCCTCTATAAAGGCCAGCAAACCACAAGTCACACGACCGTCGATCACGCTTAACAATATTGACTTGACTGAGATCACGGTGTTGTATCGCCAGGATTGGTGAGGCTGTAGGTCAGTGTTGGAATAACTATTGATAGCTCCTGGTTATTTAGCGAGTTCTTGGCACACACTCATTAAGACGAAATAAAAACGGACATTTTATCAATCGAAAATACGACCGCATATTTAACTCCAAGTGCTAGCACTATTTTACATCCGGTGATATAGACCGACACTGATCAGTGAATCCGTATACCAACGGTTTACAGATTTGTAACGTCTATTATCCCGAATGAACGTTTTTTGGTAACTGCGACTTTGTCGCATGTTGACCAGCGTGTCATCTTTTAACAACAATGCAAGCAGTCGCAACTTCGATAAAAGACTTTCGCCGAAATTTTCGAGATTTCTTAGTGAGCAATGGAATATGGTTGCCAATACTTATGAAAGGCAACCATGTTTCCGACCATCTCGCCAATTTAACCAAGATGGATGAGTTCCATGAGTGGACTCATGGGGAGATAGTAGATCATTAGAAAAAGGATTTAGATGTAAACAGTCGCTACAATCCCACCGATCCAAAATACAAAATCTATTGAAGACTTTGGCGGCTGCTAAAGCTGCCTTCGTAGCTCCTGGAGAAAAGCCTGCTGAAACCGAATCTGATAACTTTGTTAATGACGACAATGAAGATTTTTCTGGCAGTGGTGGGCCTATACTATTTGCTGGCGGTAAACATGATAGATCCTCAATGTCGCAAGAAAATCGTCAACATTATAGCCGGTCTCAGCCGCTAAATAGATAGGTGGAGTCCCTAAGCAAGATTTCCAAAGATCATGACAAAAACCATGGTGCAGACGATAGCATCGAATACAACATAAATATTTTTTGGAATAATTGCGAGCAAGCTTTTTTTTTTTTTTTTTTTA
>JAATOF010004871.1:0-13990 GCA_013170925.1 Podosphaera leucotricha
AAATGTACTTTGCAAGAAATGAAACTTGGCACAGAAAATTATGTAATAGTACTGGGATGCCCTGCTTTAGGGACTTCACCGCCTGCTGTTTAAGGCTGACAAAACCCCTGCACGCTTACCTCTATAATGACAGGCGACTTCACTTACCTTGACCCCCTGTACAAGAGGACGAAATCATATTGGTCCAGAACCCGCACCGTTTCGAGTCCCGTGACGTCGTCTAGTGGTCAATTTTCTCCTTCCTCAGTTTTATACAGAAATACACGTAATTAGGTGCCAGATACATGTAGGATGGTTAAATCTTCAAAATTAATTCTAGGTAACCTACGGCAGGCTTGCTCAATTGGATAATTTTCTCTAGGGAAGTTAGTACAGATAAAACGCGACATTCATAAAGCTTAGCTCAAGAGACTTGGAGACCCGAAGTATCAAAGTTGCACGTGTATTGGTGACTATCCAAAGCTCCACCCTGACCCCGAATTCCGGTTCAGTCTAGATAAAACTCTCGGGGACGGTAGAACAATTTTAAGTGCTGCATTATAAGTGCAAGGTCTAAGGTGACGCAGTATGAGGATCAGTTCATCTCCCTGCGCGTATTCGATCAAGCTACCGACCCCTATTAGAGAAAACGGATAAAGAGTTACGCTCGTTCACTTTCAGCCATCTTATAACGAAAGAATTTGAAAAGATTAATCTTCTTGTTAGATAGATATATCGTAGGATGTAACACTAGGAAGTGTACATGGGTTGGTTATACGTACCATCATCATTATGATCAGTAGTGAAATGAGACTTGAATAGGGTTATGTTATATAAGGCTGTACATTCAAAAATACGGAACCGCTGTGCTGAATACGGTATCAGCGAGGGTATCATACTCTACACAACTAAATTCTAAATGAACTAAGCTTCCCATTTTTTAGCTTCAACACCTTCGGGTGGGACGGTCTCAAACTTCCGACTCCCTACATCACTCCACTGGGTACTCAGTGAGGTACCATTGCTTTCTTGATAGCTTTTTATCATGGCCCTTTTCGTATCGGCATCCGCATTTTTGTACAGCATCTTGAAAAATGCATCAGGTCCATCTGTACTATCGTCGTCGGGTTCATCGCCGACCATTGTGTCCCAATTTTTAGGCCCAGTTCGAGATGAGGTTGGATATACTGGGGCTTGGATTTGAGGTATAGAGTCAATCGAATCATCCGTGGTTCTAGACTGCGCCTCAGCCGATTTATTAATCTCGCAGGGCTCTTTTCCTTCCAAAGCTGTCCATTTTAGTCCAGATTTGGCTTTTTGTAAAGTAATCTCAATCTTGTGAGGGGTAACCCGATAGTTACTCCTTGTGGTGTCAATATTTGAAAATAGTGGCTCCAATATGAAATTATATGTGCTTTGGGTTATGGCAATTGGGAAACTGACTTCCAACTTGTTGTTGCTTAGCACCCAAGTCCGAGCAAAGGAATTATGTAACTCTTACGCTTGTTTCTTGAATTTGCACGGATGCCAATTCCTTGGGGATACCCTTGGCCAATATTTCAATGGCAACAGTGTCCTGCGATTGATACCACTCGTGTCTGATTTTAGATGGTGGGGTTGGTCTGATAGTGACTGGTGTTGAATTTTTGTCTTTATTTTCTTTTTTGGAGTCATCTTCGGGTTTCTTGGCCTGTTCGATATAAGATGTTAGACAAGTCTGCCGAATATCCTCTACTTTATCTGGAACTTCTTTGATAGTGACTTCGTTACATTTGGCCTGTTCCCCCCCATGGGTTTCATAGTCTCTTGATATTTTTGCGATCCACATCGTTAAGCCCGGTAGTTTTTCATTGTATTTGCGACTCCAGTGAAAACAAATTCTCGCATTTCCGTATTGCTTTAAGCCATGGAGAGCAATTCCACGTCTAAACTGAGCTTCACCGATTAACTCTCGCTTCCCTCGACTAGTCGCGGTAAGTACAGCATTATCTGCATCTGCAAGAGCGAGCTCATATTGTCTCAAGCGATGGAATGCTGTAGAGCGTTGGAGCAACCAAGACGGTGCTTGGCTAGATTTAAGGGCAGCAGAGAGGTGGATAACAGCAGATTTATAATCGCCTTTATCCAGTGCTATCTTTCCCTTACTTGCTTCTGTTGACATTTTAAAATATTGTTTACCGTTTTTATTGATCGTGTAGTGCTGAGATTTAGGTAGAAATTACTGTCAAAAATTAACAACTAAATAATCATTGTAAAGGAATTCTGGAATCTTCTTCAGTTAACCAGAGCTAGTTTAGTACATTCATAATTTATCCACCCACGTACTTACAACGTTAATTGGCGCATTATCAATTCGCAGTTTGATATCACCCGTCTGTCGTCACCGCATCAGAATTAAACCCAACGCAATCTCACTCCCGGTTCCTGAATTCCTGCTGACCTATCTGATATATTTTTTGAATTTAGCTTAATATGATCAAAAAAATTCAATATAATTAAAATGTATCAAATAATGAGCTATTGCAGCTATATTATAGAGCCCATCTCTGGGGTGTCTGGGGTACAATTTATTCTATGAGAGAGTGACTTAGTTAATTATCTGTAAAATGTATCGATGTATCTGGGACAATTTCAAAAGCCACACCCACTGACTGAATCTCAACATTTCCGTTCCCACACTTCTGTAAATATGAACGATAGAGATCAAGTTATTCCAAATGCTATTTTTGATATGAAATCTGGTAAATTTAAATGTCAAAGTGCAGCAGTGAAGGCTTACGCAATCCCATCCTCCAACCTTATTAACCATATACATCATGTATCAGATAGCTTAACTTGTCGTCAAAATCAACAGTGATTAAGTTCTTTCTATACAAGAAATTCTTTTTATCGAGTGGAATCTTGAGGTAGACACTCTACTTTGTCCTCTCGCATGCTCGTGATTGAGAAATGGCCGCTCAAATATTAAAAGGAAAACTCCACGGTAACATTTGGATTCTCCGCTTCATCAAAAGGAATCCACGTATTGTGTTCGATATTTGAAGAAAGATTAAGACTACTAGAATCAGGGAAACTGCATCTAGACAGCTGCAAGCGTTCCTAGAAAAAATTGAGAGGACTAGAGAAAGCCTGGGCGTCGCAACCGAAAACATCTTCCAACATGGATGAGACTGGGCTGTCATTGGGTGTTTGTAGAAGCACCATGGTTTTTGCTTGATCATCTTAGAAGAAGGCTGATGTTAAAAGTTCGGCGAATCGCGTGTGGGTGTCAGTAATTGAGCCTGTTTCTTCTGCCGGTCGCAAATTGTGATGCGTCGCTATATTTAATGGGAAATCATTACAAACGATTTGGCTTCCTTCAAAGATTTCTAATTGACTTTATCTGACCTCGGAGAACAAATAGATACCAAATAAATTTGGTTGGGGACAGCTATAGCGCATTAAACTGCTTAAAATCGCTGACAATCCACAACGTCCCCGAATGTTGATTCTCGACGGCCACACCAGCCATGTCAGCGCAGAATTCAGGTGGATATACATGAAAAATAAGACGGTATTTCTGGCTCTACATTACCATTAATTACACGTCTTACAGCCCCTAAATTTGTCAAGTTTCTCGGCTATCAAGTCAAGATACCGGGGCCAGATTTCTGAGCTTTTAGCTCTTGATGACGCAGCACCCATCAAAGCATCACGCTTTATTACAAGCTAACATAATTCTAGGAAAGAAGGCTCCTCATCACGAGTTATTCGGGGTGGCTGGCGAGCCGCCGGACTCTGTCCCTTCAACCCTAGCAAGGTCTTCAACTGCTCGCAGGTTTCCGAAAGTCCTGTGACTCTTTCATTCGAGCAGGAACCTCCATTACTGACAGAATTGTATCTAATAACGTCAAAGAAACCCCAGGATAATTTTGAAGCTTAGCGAGAGATTGAGAAAAAAAATCTCTCGCGAAAGGTTCGAAAATCGTTCCAAAAACAAGCCAAAGCCAAAGCGCTTTCTATCAGCAACGCAAAGGAATCAGCAGTCCAAATCGAAATTGGTAGACTCCAACACTTGCTTAATTAATCTCAAATCGCGAGGCCTAGGGAACGTATCCAGTTAGATCCTAATCAACGCTTTACGGACATGGCGACTGAAGAAGAGCCTGGCCTGTAAGTACTACTAACACACGGATAAATAGGCACTCAAAAATTTCTAGCTAATAACTTCTTATCCTTTTAAAATTCTACACGTAATTAATTAATTCTCTAATATAAATAATTGTGTTGTGTTATTTTTCAGTCGTGCCCTAGCATAAATTAAAGTATCCCAGAGCCCCTGTATCGCTAAACGAAACTTCAGCACCGAACAACCATCTAAACAAGTAAATTCTCACATATTCTCCTCTGCGGAATACATCAGGGTGAAGTTAGACTAAAAAGAATTGTGATGATCATTTTCATTACAGTTAATAATACAGAAAATATGTAGAAAATACAAACTACAAGCGCATGATACCCGTGCACTTTTAAGCGTCCAACAATATTGAATTACCGAAACGTTGGGCAAACATGCCTAATGCCTTCATTGGGAAAATAAACTTGTAGTTTGGGTATGAAATCATACAGCTCTTATTAAAAACACCTTCAATAGCCTCTTGAAGCCATTCTCCAGTAACTTGCTGTCTACTCATTATAAGCTTTAATCCCTTCTCTATTCTAGAGCGATGAGGATATTCAGCTTCCATAAGGCCTATAATTGCCCATGCAGTCATTACAACTTGTGAGCCTGTAGAGTGCTCGATATAAGTTGCTTTTTCACAAGACTAAAGAAAAATTAGAAGTCATGGTATAAAGTTGATCATGGACCCCACCTGATAGCTCTCAGACCACCCACCATCTTCTCTCTGATGAGAAATCAGGAACTCACATCCAGCTCGCGAGTGAGGGCTATTGGAATAGAATTCACCAATGCTTGCAAGGCTTTCTAACGCAAACATACCTGCGTAAGTAAAACAAATTCCCCAACTGCCATACCAACTTCCGTCTGACCGCTGGGCATTTTTAATGTATTTGACAGCGTGAGCTTTGAAACTTTCAATTTCATTAGATCTGTAGTTGGGATAGTGTTTTGTAAAGAGAGAAAGCGCCGTTACGACAGCTGTGGTGCACTCAGGATAGTCATACTCGATCATAATTCTTCCAAAAACCTCAGCTGCATTCAGCATTTCGAGCTTCTCAGAACCACGCGTGGGTTCATATGAAGCACAACCTCCTGAAGGATTTTGGTAAGTGAGCAAAGTATCGATGGCATCGAAAATACGCTGGTCTTCGAGGAGAATCGGATATCCGGGAGTTTTTTGTAAAAGAAGAACTGCTTTCAAAGCTTCCGAAATACAGTCGCTCACAGCATATCCTTGTATCTTATTGCTAAAGGCCCATCCTCCTTTACGTTGTTGTCTATAGCATATGGTTTGGTCATCCACATTTTCTAACATCTGTTGATCGTCCAAAAATTTGAAGGCTTTTAAAAGCATAGGTTTCCACTTTGAATCTTGTGCAAGCCCAGCATCTATTACAGTCTGAATCAGGAAAGCAGTATCCCAACATTGGACGCCGTTGGTACCATTGACCAACATACCTTCGCTCTTCACCCAGAGGTAATCAGCAGCTCGATCTCGATGTCTTGCAACAGCAAAGGAGCTAGGACCTTCTTTGATGTAGGCAACAACAAAATTCATTGGAAAGTTGACAGGGGCTAAATCAGAAAAGTCTGTGTTTTTATTTTCCATTTGTATCTGTTTCCAAACCCAATCTTCTGCTTTCTTTATGAGTGATTGGGTTCTAAAGTAAGGAATATAGAGATTGACTAAGATCCAGTTTACTATATTCAATAGCCATGATTTAGGGTGGTAGTTGTCTTTTTTGTAAATACTATTACGGTTAGCAGACCAATCAATCGAGTCATACGGTTCAGCAAAGAGTTCTTGACGAAGTTCTTTAACTATAGGCGTCTCCTTGCACGTCCACCGTCTAGACCATATAAAAGACATGGGAAGATACACCATTCGGACATGAACCCACCACCGCCATGGAGCAAATGGAACCCAGTCAGGCAAAAGCCAAAATTCTGGAGGAGCAGGATTTACTATTTCCCATTTACAGACCCCGAGAATACTTAACCAAAATTTGCACCAGTGCGGGCCGTATTTAGCACCACCCATCTTATGTAAGGTTCCTCTTGCTTTGATCATGCGTGGATCTTCAGCATTTACGCCGAGGATACGCAGAGCTGTGTAATTCATAGCAGTACCAAATACCGTGCTCTCTCCTTCGATATGAAGCCCCCAACCTCCGTCCTCTGGATGCGCACGGGCAAACAGATAGTTCTTCATTTCAGTTGCAATATGATGAGGAATTTTTGTCTCAGTAACGAACCATGTAATTACTATTCCAGGAAGCAAGAACATTGGACCACCGTATTCACAACCCCAGTTTCCAGGTGTTAATTGTAAATGCTGGAAGAACTCGAGACCATTTTGGACTGAATCAAGAGGTTTCTTAGGCGTAGGTAATGCGGAGAGTTCCTGGGTTCGTAAACGATTGTCCAGACTCTTGGAGTGAAAAACAAACTGTTGGCAAACCCAAAAAGTATTTATCAGCAAAGCTCTGAGGCCATCGCTTGATTTCAGCATCTGTCTCTAAGTAGTGCCATGTATGACGGCCATTGTCGGCGAGTAATCGCCACCGACTGTAGTCTGTACGTTCCGACAGTCTAGGAAATTCTGAAGAGTCTGAATTTAGACCTTTCTCCGACTTATTTGCTGGGGTTTTCACTCCTGGACGAGCAGCCATTTCGTACTGTTTGTTTGAGCCAGCAGGTTTAGAAACAGAGAAATGTTAAGGCCTCTATTGCCTGTAGGCGCTTGCATATGTAAATAGTAAATATTTTCCTAATAATTCTATGGATGCTTTTTTAGGCAAAATTTAAATATAGCACTGCAAAGGACAATCTGTATAAACTTTTATTCTCCTACTAACAGGGTCTCCCAGCAAATCATTGCCCAGAAGGCGCTTTTATTAGTAGCCTCAGGCTTAAAGTATCACGCTCTACTACCATACTGCTAGGGCTATGAAAGTAGCACTATCAGAAAAGGTGGGTTTCTCAGAGTACATGTACATGTACTTAAGCGTCAAACTGGGGTAATTATGCATTTACTAATCCCGTAGTGGAATGATCACAAAAGCACCAACATATTTTGTGTACTATTCCTCCAGGGTAGCGTCCGTCCAGTGCGTGGAGAAAAACCTCGCTTCAGGGGGTCTATCACTACTAGCTCTAAATAATCCCTACTAGTTTTAAAGAATAACTGGAGCTCAGAGTGTTTGCCTGAAATAAAAGTCTCTTAAATTGAGTGCCTGCCTAACTGATAACCATTTATGCCCTCGTAGCCATAGGCCAACATAAAAGAGATTGGGTTACTCGAAAGAATTCATAGTCGAAACCCTGATACACTTCATGCATGTGACCCTATAATATCGATCGACTAAAAATCTCACTGATGACGGCAGAAGTGGATGTAGTAGGCCAGGTAAAAATGACAAGCGAATGCACTGAATAATTCGAAATACATGTAATTAGATATGATGCCTCAGGCAATCTTTATGAAATATAACTAGCTTATAGACTAGCTAGGATATATACTCTTGATAATCCCTGAAGCGAGCCTATACCCTGCTCCTCTCCACCGACATTCTTATACCGTATCCAATGCACATCTGTACTTTAAACTCTATTTTGGATTTCACCAGTCGAAGTATCAAATGTGAAGTATCAGTTAGAGAGAAAAGTTTAGAATTTCGAAACTACCGGATCAGTGACCTGAGAATGATGGTTAAAAGATGGAATATTAGTATGGGAGAATCTGGACAGGAAGAAACATCTACATGTACTTGGTTGGAATCTTTCCAGAGACTAGGATGAGTTAACCGGCTCCTAGGGGTAGGATATGCTGTGCCGGCAAGACGCACCAAGGAGTAATCAAGAAATTCGTTCCCGCGTTGCTAAAACTTTTTGGGAGATCATCATAATTCAATACAAACTTGCGGGTTATGTAACGACTCAAAATGTCATCGCCGACGAAGTGGAAATCTCTCGCGAATAAATCCGGTCATTGAAAAATAGATTTATGAACTCAAAAACTCGTCCAATCTTTCTCGAGTGCTTCAAGTTTGTCTTTTGGGATCGAAACTTTAGTCAACACGCTATTCAGAAAAATAGCACCCAGCTAATATCGTCGCTCAACTCGGCCGGATGAGATCGAGTTGAAGCTCGCTCAGATCAAAACCAATGCACCTTAGTTTATTTTGAATCATTATGTACGATAGAGGAATGAAACATAGCCAAGATTTTCCTGAATACGAATAAGAGTTGGTGGCTATTTCACTCGATAGTAAGCATACCATAATCTATTCCTTGTTGCACTTCAAAATAGCTGCTATCACCTTTCCCAGCAAGATATTTGAAATTTGGGATATGCGGAGTTCAAAACAAACCGTCAAAGTTATATGCTTGAGAAAATTCCGAGTTTTATGTGTAGTGTGGTATACATGAATTTTATCTACTATTGTTGTTAATATAAACTTTCGTCAGAAGGCTTCTCATTTAATAAGAAGTTCATATTTGCGAGTGTTTTTGTAAATTTCTGTGTCTTTCACAATGGCTCTAAAAATTTGCTAACCCTAATTCATAGTGTCATATATCAAACTGTAAATTTTATCATCGGCCTTTCTTATTCTATCCGCCAGGATAACATCCATGATCTGTGGCTCGAATTATGTGACTATTAAGATGGCTTATTAGGCAGTGTACTAAAGCATCGTCTCCCTGTTAAAAAATACGTATGTACATGCTATGTTTTTTTACATCAAATTTTTATAGTATTTAAAGCATGTGTCTTCAGTGTCTTCACATCCCAAACAATCTCGCTGATCCAGATCTTCGAATGTAAATGGGTGTTCTACTGGTAATTTTTTTAACGGTATTTTATTTCCTCACTATCTCGGGAATATTTAGGCTTATGAGCGCAAATTTTCTCATTAATCCAATTATTTTTTACTCTTAAACTCCAGAAAAATCATATTACAATTCTGGTAAGCCAATTAAAGCTTTCTTTTGAAAAGCTCATATTCTACAATAGGCTGTAGAGTTATGGGGAAAGTATTTGGTCCATTGAGAATGCAAACCGTCTAGCACGAAAATTATCTCCATCCGTAATATCTATCCAATAGCGCAGAAATTTTGGACAAAGATGAGGCGCTCTTTTAGCTTTTATTCCGCTAAATATATATACTCAGCGGTGTATCAAAAACTTGACGAAGTTCTCTCAGTTACAAGATATGCAATCTCGTCGCTCCATCATATTTGAATGACAAGTTTTAAAAGAGAGAAATTATTCTCAAATCGGATACTAGGTACCTATGACTTACCCTGCCGAATCAATCAGTCTAGGATCTGAGTAAGATGAATACTTTATGAAGAAATTAAGCTAAAGAGGGACTAGGGTATAGAGATCGCTTTTCTGGGGTGTGAGTATGACTTAAGGGGAGAAAATGAGATCCTGGAGGAGTTGAATCAATTATAAAAGTAGCGAGCAACGTACTCAGCACTCAAGATGATTTTTTTAATTAGTAATCACGAATAAACAAGAGATTTCTTAAATAAAGGCATCATCTTGCTAATGTCTTTCGCTAAACTTCATTCTTATGCGCTGACTTTACTGAGTTTGAAATCTTGGATCTTCCTTTAGTTTTCGGGTAAATTATTCGAATCAAATACAAAGTCAGTCACAAGGTAAAAAACAACCTTTATTCTCGAAATATAAGCAATATGGATTGTGATGGAGTGATGCACGATTCAACAGAATTGACGCAAAATCAAACCGGTGCAATGATTTCAAAGATCGAAGCTATCTTTGAATCTATGATAGACTGCCTGTTAGGGGAGAAGAATGAGATGGTTATCAGTCTAAAAACAAGACCAAAATTACGAAATAGTCCTCAAGAGACGAATGGACAATTTGGAAAGGCTAGAAATATTTGTTTTCCAAGCCGAAACTCTAAAGAAGTCTGGATGTTTAGTAAGATTTCCTTTCCTTACTACTCTTCCAGACTCATAGAGATAAGCTGTACTTCTTCGAATCCTTGAGTTTTCCCATGAAGCATTAGTCACGGGAATCGTCACCACAAAACGGTCAGTCATACAATAATTCTTAACTGATTTGATCTCCTATCAATTTTTCACATATATTTGCTAATTATCTTTCAGTGATATCTACTACCGTGACCCAGAGCTCTTCATGAAACAATCGGTGGTGGATCGTCTGGTAGATGATATTGCCTACACTTTTGGCGTTGGTCGGGACGCATTAAATGTGGTAAAATGAGTTGCTCTTTCTAAGTATTGAAATTTCTGAGTTACTCTCAGGTTGCAGCAGCCAAAGGCCTGGTGGTTGGTTATTTTACGGTCACTCAATATCATTCTGCTACGATTGACTACTCTCTCGTGCCACAGGTTTGTCAATTACTCTACTCTTGAAATAATTTGCAGAGCTAACCAATTCAACAACAGGGAATTCTAGTTCCTGATTGTCAAAAATCTCAGGATATAATCATCCATAAAACACATTGGATTCTCGTTGTAGAGAAAGAGGTATGTCCAGATTTTTGTTCCAAAATGTAGTTAATATATGAAAGGCGACATTCCAAACACTCGCCTCAAGTTTATATTGGAAACACTCTATGGCGGGAACAGGAATTATTTTAACAGTTGGTATATCTCTTGTTCACTTTGGTCTAATTCTGATCGATTATTTAGGCGAAAGGATACCCTGATATTCGAACTAGAAGATTCCTCAATTTTCTCTCGTCAAGGTACCCAAAGATACCAGTTTATGCGCTCGTAGACTTTGATCCTGACGGTATTGGAATAATGTCAACCTATAAATATGGCTCTATGAACCTCTCACATGAGAAAAACATTAAAGTCCCATCGATTCAATGGCTTGGGATCAAAGATCGTGATATCTTGATGAGTAATGCAGTTCCCCAAAAGTTACTTAGTCTATCTATGCGAGATAGGAAATTCGCTACGAAGATGCTGGAAAGAGATGAGTTTCAGATAGACAGCGGTAAATCGGACTGCAAAGTGCAACTCCAAATCATGCTGATGCTAAATCTCAAGGCAGAAATACAGATCCTGGGCAGCGCAGTATCTCTGGGTCACTGGCTTGACTTGAAACTACTTAATTTCGAATTTAGATCTGAATGATACGGAATTTTACTGCCAACAAGCCGACTAAAAGTAGCCAAAAAATAATAAAAAAGTATTTGTTTAATTAGCCGCCTATCACAACCGCAGTGATTCTTGCAAATGATATTCGAGGCATGATTTTTAACGCAAACATGTCATCATTGTATCTGACTGATATCCACCTACGTAGACCTCAAGGCGCAAAATCGGGTATAAACTGAAAAATAAGTATATGTTAATTATAAGGATAATTGCACAGCACTAGAGGAAATCTACAGTAATCACTGTCTAGATAATTTTTGGAATAGGTATAGGTAAATAGTTAAATAGCGCTACAAAAGTCATGACAACATCACCAAAATATTTGGATCATTGAAGCATTGAAGACCGAGTGACTCATTTAATTTTTTTTCACCTCACCCGAATAAATCATATAGCCATATGTAAGCTCAACTCATTAATCTGCTTGAATATTTTAGAATTGAGCCTTAATTTTTGGTCAGCGATCCTAATCCAATCACATTATTAGTACTTTTATTAATTTTTGTAAATTCCTATCACTCCTATACAATCGCATAGCATATGGATCAGATGAAAAATTCTGTGGTCGTGATTAAGAGGCCTCAGGCAATACGAGGCAACCGGCAATTGTGAACGAAATAGACCCTTTCGACATAATAACTTCAATCTACCTCAGTCTAACATTAAAATATCATAGACACATTAAATGGATTTCACTTGATAGCCCTCGGTTCAGTGGATGCGTACTACAGGTCTGTTCTAGCACATTAGAAAGAATTTTTGGTGATGAGAGAGTCAGGAAATACTTGGTGAGGAAAGGGAAGTTTGGTTCACGGGGGTTATTCGGTTATTAGCGTCTTGCTTGGCGTAATTGAAGTCACTTGGCAATAATCTATGATAATGCCGTCACTGAATATGTTGATACACTTTTCCCCTTAACTGAAGACGCTGATCATATGTTGATATGCCACGTAAATAATATGTAGCTCCAGTTTCAAAGCAGATGTCGTCACGTTTGAGCCATGATATAGACGTGAATCGCCCTCAGCGCAAATTATATGCGTCGATGGAGTGGTCGCCTTCGACGGAAGATTGTGATTGGAGATTTAGACGGTTCATGTTTGATCGGGGTGACTTTGGGAACTTCGAGCACATTCCCTTCCCTAGAATTATCTGTATCTGCGGTTTTCAGATCCAGCAGTTGTTCTTCCACCACTTCGTTCTTGATCTTTTGTGCCTTGTAATTGAAGTTGGAAGTACTCAAAAGAGTATCTAAATCTTCGTCGTCATCTTCGTGGGCGACTTTCTGAGCTACCCTCCACCTTTTTTGGGGAGTCTCACGCAGCTCTTCTTCCTCTTCGGCTGCTTCGTCAGGTTTGCGTTTACGGACGCCGACACACATCGAATCCAGGTTATTTATGTTCTTGTCTCCTTCTATAATTCGTTCGGATACCACTTCCCATTCCCCTGCCATTGCCATCGAGGGTCTAACCTCGCTTGGTAGGTTAATCCCCATTTCAGCTAATTGTAATAAGTTTTGCTTCCGCTGTGACTCTGTCACTTTTAACTCTGACGTCGAGCGACGCCCAGAACCGACACTTGATGATTTCACCTCACTATCCGACCGCGCGTGTGATATAAGGCCATTCAGCCGTGCAACTTCCGACTTCGCACGATCCTTATCCTTTTCATTTTTTTCATTGTTTCTGTGTAGGTCACGAAGGAAACGCTTGAGATTGCCCTGATGCTTCGGGGTTGCGTTGTGATTAGCTGTCTCTAACTTTGTGTCTCGTACAAAGGTCTTGCACTGCTTACACCAATATCTAGGCTATGTTCAAAGTTACTTCGTGCTGTCCTGGGAATTGCCAGTCATATTTTACTTACCGTGGATTTCCAATACTCGGACATGTCTTTGAACGAGTATTCTTGTCAAATTTGACGCACGAGGTCGAGCGAATCAACTCTCAACTCTCAAATCGTGGTTGAATAAACTAGCTGTCTCACAATTCTCGGCACCATGAAACAGCGGGTGCGCACTCGTCACACATTATCATATCATCACGTATCATTTTCAAAATCTATTGGAGAAATCAAAAGGCATGTCACTGTCACTCAAGAAAAGACTATCGGAAGATTATGCTTATCGAAGGGTCCTGGGATATGAACAGTCGATATTCGATGCTGTCAATTTGATCCGGTCAACCACAATTACGGGGCTGATATAAAACCCTTATATGTTCGTTGAACAATAATGAAATTTGTAAGAAATTAAAGACTACCCATTCCTCCGCATCAAGATTTGTACGAGAGAGGTAAATTGGTGATTGACTGGTGCGAACATGGTTGATGATTCTAACTCGATACGCTGTTTAGTCATTTTAGCGTATGAGCGAAAACCTCCCACTAATCTTTTTGCAACCTATTCCTTGTCATACATTTTCGCAAAATATATATTATACCCCAGTGGATGTCTACCAAAAACCGAACAAACCGAAATGACAATCAGTGTTTGTTACCCCGTTTAAAATAGTATTTGTTCACGCGTTATTTTTACATCATTTTTCGTGTATGCAGCCTTAAGGCTATGACACTAATGACGACGGAAGTCTTATGTTTTGTAGAATGACTCTCAGTTTGACGTTGGAACACTCATACCCAGATTTCATTTGCAGGTACCACTCGAAGTTAACGCCTTGCAAT
>JAATOF010004872.1:0-16964 GCA_013170925.1 Podosphaera leucotricha
GTATCTCTTTGCTGTTCGGCCGGCCTTTGTCTGAAGCTATTTTGGGTGGGCGGCTGACCAAAAATTGCTGACGCAGCGGGCCGGCTCCGGGGTCGTCAATTCAGCCGCGTTGTAGTTTAAATTGTATTTAACTCTGATAAATGTTTCTATCACCATACTTTTAGTGTTTGAGTCTAAATTTAGTGCATAAAGCAGGGAGGTATTCATTCTACGGTAATATTTCACCAGGATAATCCGCCAATTGAACGTCTGTGCTGTGTCTGATCCTGGAACTCTAAAGATGGACCTCAACTGAAACGGGGCATGCAAAGGTTGATAGATTCCATATTCATGATAAGATTGACCCGATAAACCTTGTAAATTGGCATGAAGGTTAACTTTACCCCTGTGACGCTGTACAAATATAGTGACTAATCACACTTAGTCAACCATGGCCGGTCCCTGATCCCAACAGAATTCTATCGAATTCTTTAACACTCGCACGGATTATTTCCATATTCATATAAGGATTGACCAGAATGACCTAATTAATCCTAAGGTGAAAAAATCTAGCCCTGCCACACTGCCACCCTGTAATCTTAGCCCCTGTGCCAGTAATTATGACTTCATAGTGGAACTTAGCATAAATATTTTGATATCATTATACATGGGGTCACATATGGATACAGAATGTCAATTCAGCTTTGCTCAGCTCGTCGATGATTATGCTGCTCGAAAATTTTGATTTACGTACCTTTGATGTATGGTTTGAAGGCGGTGATCTGGTCCAGATCAAGCATGAATGAGAAACAAGGGTCAAAGACCCACGGGTACTTTCGGGCTTACCCCAAAGCCCTGACTGGCTTACTTATGAATGGCTCGTGATAATCAGGAAGGTTATATGGCTTAATATCAGTTTCCATCATTACTTCTGAAGTTCTAAGGAGAACACTTCTTTAAACTTTACAATGAATATTCAAGGGCTCCGTATCCCATTACTTCGCTATTCCAAAAGCTTCAGACGCCCCAGCTCCAGTCATGCTGAGTTCGCTCATGAAGTTACCAAACTCGGTGTAATTGGCGCCGGTCAGATGGTATAATACCTAAACTTCCTACTGACTATCTACTAAAATCATATTAGGGTCTTGGGATAGCTTTGGTAGCTGCCCAGAAAGCTGGAGTCTCAGTGACGTTAGTTGATACTTCTCAAGCTTCAATTGATAAAGGACTTAAATTCGCAGGTGAAAAAAATCACGACATTCGCAAGTCTAGAAAGGTTTTTTAACGTACGCCTCAGAAAAATTGCTTGAAAAAGATGTTTCTAAAAATCGTATAACTCAAGAAGAGGCTAATAGAACGTACTCACTACTCGGCACCACGACTTCCATAGATTCGCTCTCGGATGTTGACTTTGTAATAGAAGCTGTTCCAGAGATACCTGAACTCAAATTTTCCATCTTCAAGTCACTAGCTAAAATATGTGCACCTCATACAATCCTAGCTACTAATACGTCATCTATATCTATCACACGCATCGCAGCTTCAGCAACTTTGGATTCACAGAATAAAAAAGCTGCCTCGCGTGTTATTTCCACACATTTCATGAATCCGGTTCCGATTCAGAAAGGAGTTGAAATTGTCAGTGGGCTGCAAACTAGCCAAAGCACAAAAGAAATTGCAGTTAGGTTTTGTAAAGCTATGGGAAAAATACCTTCGGAATCTGCAGACTCACCAGGCTTTTTAGCGAATCGTATCTTAATGCCATATATTAATGAAGCCATTATATGTTTGGAAACAGGCGTGGGAAACCGTGAAGATATCGACGCAATTATGAGAAATGGCACAAATATTCCCATGGGCCCACTACAACTGGCGGATTTTATTGGTATTGACACTTGCTTGGCTATCATGAAAGTACTTCATCAAGAGACAGGTGATTCAAAATATCGGCCCAGTATCTTGCTTAATAACATGGTAGCCGCTGGCTGGCTTGGAAAGAAGAGCGGTAAGGGGTAAGTTTTTCGTATAGTCTCTCTGTATATTAACTGACACTTGTTCAAATATAGTTTTTATGAATATTAGATTTACCGACTGGCTCTTAAATGGTAGTGTGAACTTTTTTTTAATTTATTGCATGATCCTGACCAAGGCCACTATTAAAGTTCGGAAAATATTTGGTCTACCATTATATATTCACAAAAAAATAATGACAAGTACAAAAATATCCAGCCTATTTTTGATCAATGATTTGAGAGAGTAATGAAAAGTTTAAAAATATTAAGAAATAAATTAATCTTGTAAGATCGCAACCTGTTTCAATCTTTGAAGGCGCAGATCTTTGGTATCTCGCATTAAACGCACCCTTTCATATTTGACCCTGTCCTATTAGTAAAAATAAAAATCGTTCGCACACATATGATTTAAACGCTAATTCTCGTACAGACCCCAGATTTATCCATAGTTCAACCTCTAGAACTCAACTCAGATTTTGAAAATATCCAGCTTTTCATAAATTGTAATAAATTTCATTGCACTTTCTTCCACAGTCCTCCTCCGACTTAGGCTTATCCAGATAGAGTATAAGGATGCAGGATTTTTTGATGAGACCATTTGACTTGCGCTCCAAAAGAATTTATCCTTCACTGAAGCCGTGAAAAAATATCTGCTTTTTTTATGTTGTGGGCATTAGATACGTAGTCTCTGGGAAATATCCTTAAGCTGCCAACTAACTGACACTAGGTTATAGTTCCCAAGCACTATACACACATCAGATTACCAAGACTTATGATACCTCAGGATTGTAGCTTTAAGTCCCACACGTCAAATATTAACGATCCTCTTATCAAAAGGATCTTCAAGAGAATTTTCGAATAACCATTTGGTTTAGTTTTCAATATTTGAATCCTGAATCTCGTAGCTTTTAGAGTTTTGCCCAGTTCTATCTGGGTTCAAGTTAGAATTATTGGCGACAAATTTTTGCTGACCCGACACATATGTAGGAGCATTAGGATAACTTGTTGTGAATATGTTCCCATAAGAACCAGCTTGGGACGTTTCTATGGAATGCGGAGGATGTCCTCGGTATTGATTTTGAAAGCTCATACCATATGTGTAGGCAGATGAAGCTTGAGGAATACGTGGCATCGACGGATGATCAACATGCTCCGATAGCGTAGCAGAATTTGATGAATAAACTCCAGTCGGTGAGTTTCCAATGCTACTCTTGCCTGCAAAAGTATTAGTACTTATTAATGTATGCAAAATTCTCGGAGAAGATTGAACCAACTAGAATAATTGTTTGGATCATACTGATGCGAATTTAGTCCATGACCTATCGGATAACTTGTTTGATCGATGGATAGATGTTCACACAACTGAGGACTATTTTCAGTCTCATATTTACCGTAGTCTATAGCTTCTCCTTTCCATGACATACTCAACCTTAACGGCGATTGTATCGAGTCTGACTTAGATTTCGGCATAGTATCAATACGCTGCGACGGCTGTAGCGGACCAACACAGCGCCGTGGATGATTGGACTGAGGATGTGACTGATAGCTACTCTGTCGGTTAAAAGAATTGGGACTCCGGGGATCTCTAGAGCTCATCGGACTAGAAAGATGACTATTATAATACCGGTCAGGCGATTTAAGGGAAGAAGAAGATATAATATCTGGAACGCCAAACGACGAAGTGGAATTAAATCCTCCCCCAACGGAATCAAAGGATGTACTTTGTGCTGTGATGGGCATTTGAACCTCACTGTTTCTTCTGATCGATTCAATCATCATGGGTCGCATGAGGTTCTCTGGATACGTCGGTACAAAGCTCATAGATGATTGCATTGGTGCCCCAATATTAGGGACAGCTCCATACGGCGAATGCAGAGCTTGAACATTGTCAAATTCATCCGGTACGGCCCTCATTTTTACAATGCGTTCTCGATCATCAGCTGTCAGACGCTTTATCTTGGCACGTCTTAAATAGATTAACCTCTGCAATTAAACTTCATATAGTCATCTTACCTATTTTGAAACCAAACTTGAACTTGTCTGGGACTTAGTCCTGGTATTTCTCGAGAGAGACGCTCTCGATTTGAAGCATCAGGGTGTGCCTGCTTTGCGAATTCACTCATCAAAAATCTGGTTTGCTGATGTGTAAGGCTATATGTCTATCAGATCATTCTCTCAAAAGACAACTTATCATTCTTACCGAAAGCGCTTCATCTTTCGATGCTCAGCTCGTCGTTCTGCGGCAGTCTTTGGTGAAGTAGTATCCACTACTTCAGTATCTACCTCACACTCTTCGATCTCTATGTCCTCATCTTTATCTTCTAATTCTGTACCATTATCTTTATTCGGCACTGCCTGAGTGCCTGGAGTAGGAATTATAGCAGTCGAATTTATCGGATTTAACGAATTGGCAGTTGTTTGTGTCGTTAGATGCGATTGATCGCGAACTGGAAGCGGCTTAGAACTTTCGTTATTTTCCGGATACCATTCTAATCCTTCAACAATGAGTTCAGGTTCTGTGCCTTTGCTGATTGACCCCATTCTGGCTTGATTCTCCAGCATTGGTCTTGGTATGCCCTGATCTTTTGAATTATAAGATCCATCCGACAATTTCCGCACTTCAGAGGACTCAAAATTTGAATTTTTTTCTGTTGGTAAATAAGGAGCCAAGTACTGTCCTTGCCAGTCTGGCTGCGTAGGTAACCGATCTAAGTTCGACATGCGTGAGAACGCAGAATATTGGATGGCGTGTGGATTTCTAAGTGTCCATATATTCCCTCCTATATCGCATCGCTGTACCACGAGCATCGAAGTTTGCGTTTTCTAATGTTTTGAGGAGTTTCAAGAGCTGACGTGTCGCCGAGGCTGGAGAATCAGCTTAGAAAAAGCCGATTGAAGCCCTAGAATGAATGAGAGTAGAGGCCCCCAAAACTCATGATAAACTAAAAATTAAAAAGAAGATAGCCTATCAGGGCAACTTTTGTCGAAGGTCAACACGCTAGTTATGTGTTGTCGAGTTTTCGCGCAAAATTTGGTTCCGGGGGTTTCGAAGGATCTCAGCTTCGGCTCAAGGAACATCAAGATGATAGGTATCCCTAGCGAAGTCTGGGGTAGATCAAACGGTAGGCTATGGAACCCTTGAGAAGGGTAAATCTAAGAGGTCCACAAGTTCAGAGTAGGATTCAGCTAAAGCGAAGGCTTTGGAAAGTTGTTTTAGTTTTAGGGTGACTAAGGCTATTACACAGCTATAGTGAGTATGTTGCGTCATAAAGACGAGGGACTAACTTAGTAATAATACCATAAAAGCCCTGGAACCTTTCAGAGATTGAAAAACCCAAAAAAAACAGTACAAGTTACTTGTGATTAGTGTTATCATTGGCTTCGGTCAGGGCAAGATGGGAAAGTAAGTCGAACGCTATAGATGAATCTAATGGGCTAGCAGATCACCACAACGAATACACTAACGAGGGTGAGGGGCGGTGGGGCAAGTTTTATTTGGGCCGTTTTGATCTATCAGGCGTATGGTGTATGTTGATTCTGAAAGATGGGAAAGATGGGAGATAGCCTAAGGTAACACGGTCGTTTCGTCTGAATTCCGCGCATAAAAGCCAAGGACACTTTGAGATGACAGAAATTATAGACGAACGGAAAGCTGGAGATTTTGGTAGGATTTAGTTATGCGATTACAGCGTCTCAGACATGGTAGAATAATTATGACTTGATTAGACGAACGATGAACGAAGTTTGATATATGTTTCTGGTTCGCTACATGAGATGGGTAAATTTCACTTACCAGTCACTAGAGCCCCGACCAGGAAGACGCGAAGCGGATACCGTTGAAGGGTACGCAGTACATGGAATTTGGTCGTGAAGCACGATGGGGCTTCCTCAGACTAGTTTAAGCGTAGATAAGGATTTAGTCGGCTGGGAAAACGCAGCTGGTCCTATTGCTTTCGTGTCAAACCGACGGACGATTCGTCGTTTGTGGGAGACGGCGCCAAACTCATGACATGATATGACGATGACGATACGACCAACGGTGTCAATCACACTAGGGCAAATAAGCGCTGTTTGGTACGAGTTGTTCATGCTGACCAAGTCAGCATGCGCTAGCCCGAAACGGGTTGCGGCACGAGAAGGACGCGCTGCAGCTAGGGCAGCCTGGCCATGCGTTGCGCGCGAAATCGTGGTCACTAGGCCAACCAGCGACGGCCGCGCAGCGAGGGTTCATCCAAACACTACTCCCGTTGCCCAACCAGACCGCAGGCAGCAGACCGTCAGCGAGCGTGGCTCCGTGCATAATCGCTGAGCCTCCGTCGTGTCGCCCGAATCGCCTTTCCCTCTAGGCGGTCAAGCGGCCGGGACCAGGGAGCCATGCTCGGAAGCAGACAGAAAGGCAAGGCCGGGGCCGCTGTCACAAAATCAACGCTAGCGACGTGGACTGGCCTCGATGCACTCCACTCCCGTGGCAAGTGGAGCACGACACACTCGTTGGCGACGCCGCTGGGGATGGGCGAATGTGTCGTAGAACCGGTCGTTGCTCCCAGTCGTAGCGTCAGGATTCCGGATGAGATTGGAGACGGGGACGCTCATCTACCGTTCCCACTCGGATCCATCCACGCTGAGATGATAGGCATGTACATTATTCAGGCCCCTGGTCGACTTGAAACCTGATGTTATTCAGTGCCCTGGGCCTGGTCGATTTACGTTTCAGGTTTCAGGCTTGTCTGTCATGCGTCGAAATCTTAAATCTTGGAGCCGCAGTTTTGAGGCAGAGACGGATGAGAGAACGACAAGTTGATAGCTAATGATTAATTTAGTGATTTACGATTCGTGTTTACTCTGAATTCCCGGCTGCAGCCAGCTCACACGCGTGCCTGCTATAGAAAACATGGTAAATGTATGTGGGCCGGACTAGGCCACGAATACATGACATGGCATCACATCGTCTCTCTAGCTTCTTACTATCGGCCCGTATTCCTTTCGGCCCCGTAATTAATCGACAAACGCACTAAACGTCCATTTTGGAATAGCTCTAAGTAAGGCACCTGCATTTCCTTGATGATCCCTACATATCGCTATATTTTACTGTATCCTCATTCTTCCTAAAACTCATTTCTTGGAACGAGGCATCTACGAACAAGCACAGTAGATCCAGTTGTGAGTACAGCACAGCACTAGAAATCATTTCGAACACAAATTTTTAGATTTATTTTATTCGGCTCTAAGTTAACAACGCTACGGGCTGGTATTAGTGTTACATCCTTGAAGTTATTCATTTGAACGGTGTTAGAACATGGATCTAGAGCTTGCTAGAAACCTGGAATTCTGCCGAGTTCAAGATCACAGCATTACAGCCATGAAGTCCCTAGCCCGAATCTGAAATTATGAAGGGGTTAGAGAGAACTGATTCAAAAGATAGAAGATCTGGCCTCACCACATTATCAAGGTTTGACTGTTACCGGTACAGCTTCGGCTGTGCAAATGTTTTTCTGATGTATTTGGAGGGAGGTGACGGTTACTCACTGGAAAATTTGTTCTCGTTCAAACAGGTACATAGGTCTGGAGCATTCTTCACGCCCATGATTTCGGTCACGGGAACGTTGTGCGAGCTCTCATGATTCGGTGTAACAGAATATTTAATACGCATCCGCCAGAATCGGTATGAGAGAAGATAGACTCCTAAAATACGATTTATAGCTTGATCATATCATTTTAACTTGCACAAAAATTCTGCATCTTTCTAAATGAGCTTGATGCAGAATCGAATGGTGCTATATTTTTTGAGTGCAAGGTGTTCGTCTTCAGGTTCTGAATATTGAATTTTTTGACGAAGGAAACTGCCATTGAGTTCGTCTCTTTCCCTCTAGAGCTTAAACGTCACACAAGATATCTCTGATCAAAACGTGCCAAGTTTTTTAAAAACTAAAACGATAATTTCATCAAGTTTTCGGGCACTTCCATAGAAGCTTGCAAGGATTCTGATTTGTTTAATCTGGTGTTCATCACGATTCAGACGAGAGAGAAAATTAAAAAAGAAAACCTGTTGCCTTGCATACGCCCAATCTTAGGATGGAAGCCATCGGGACCGAGATCTATGAGGAAAGGCTAGAAAGAGGGGAACTGAACAGGTAATTTCGTTGGCCTTCTATCGGAAACAAAACCTCCGACGGGTGGACGCTGATATTGCCTGCAGTGAGACATGTACTGCTGATGAAAGGACTACCGATCTTCAAAGTCATCTCCTAGTTTATCGCATCATATCCGATGTTTATTTGAGCCTCCACTCGAAGGGTCTTCATGCGTTTATTCCTTCTTTGAGGCCAATCATCCCATTTGAAGAGAGTCAAACGAAATTACTGAGGCCGTTAGGAATGGTTTCAAGCATCATTTTTGCCTTCCCCTGATCTTTATGATGGTCATTTCGAGCGGTAGATAGCTTGCTCGTTGATTGAATACATGAAAGGTTGTTTCACTATTAACATTACATCTACCGTGCAACATGCGTCAAGTAAACTTCTCGTCCTTTAATTATCTTGGATCATGTAAGTCCACAGGGGCAGCTTTGGAAATATGATGATGCTGCTCCGATTAAAATTTTCAGTGCTTTATTATCATCAATATACATGTAAATTTGATGTGGTTGGGATGGAATTCGGTTCGAAATACTAATTTTAGCTACGATCTTTTTCCTAATTTGGTATTTATACGAATTCGAAAATCTCCATGGTCTTTAGAATTAAAATGTAAGGATTTTAATCTTCTCATCATACGTTTCAAGAAACCGTTTGACGCAATTTGAATTTCACTGGGTAGATTCTTAATGGAAATCTCGGATTACTCGGTAAAAGCTTCATGCGACTGTTTTTCTGATCTTAAACTTTAGTTATTTGGCTTTATTTGATCCAGCTTCTTGGACCAGACTTAGAAGCGTTATATTAAGACGACTTATGATAATATATCCTGTTTTTTAGATCCAGGAAAGAAGAAGATTGACTATTCACTTGAGGGAACGTCATTTTTTGCGACTTGGCTTCCTGATCGAAGAACATACTTCTCGATTTGAATTTTCATTATTAAAAAACCGTTTACTGGTTTCTCCAGAGTGTTCACTCACTCGACAAAAGCCTGGTCTTTGAAGTAAATCATTTAAGATTATCTTCACTCCTATAATGGCAGCATTTTTGTACCATGTGATATGAGTACTATCATGATCAATTTCGAGTTCCCTGTACCTAAATTTTGATCTCCGTCAATTAGCTTGTCCTGAAACGATGTACCGGCCCCGCATGGTCCTTCGAGTCCCATGAATCCAATGTTTGAGGGTGAATTTATAGAATCGGATCATGATCCGTCCGGGCCATTAAAAGTGCCGTACGTGTAGTAGAATAGATCCATTTAGTTTTAAAATCTGGCATGATTGAACGTTTGCTTAACGCGGAAGTTTCTTGGTCTCTCTGAAATAAGGTGATCCGTCCGAAGCCAAGACTTGCGAGGTTGACGATGGTAATCATTTCAAAGGATGTCTTGGGATTTAGTTAAGACTTATGATTGACTTTTTACATCTCGGCAGAATACGTACATGTTGATCCAAATTACTTGGCGAAGTGTAATATTCCAGTTAATTCTCTTCTAAATATCTCCAAACACCTTTGCGCATAAATTTCATGGGCTCAAAATCGAAAGTTTTTGACTTCTCTCGAGCTTAAAATTTGTGTGAAATGTAGTTTTAGGTTGAGTATAATTATCATATTTCGTCAATTCATACAAATCAAAAGTAGACAAGATGACGCCAGGAAAACGTGGTCGTAAACTTCTGCACAACCAAATAATTATTAGTAATTATTTATTTATTCACATATCCCAAGCTAGTGTGACACACAAGTCTGCGGGACATTATCCAGTGATTCTCGGGCGGTTCAAAATCCGGCAAGTTGACAACGAAAGCCAGAACCAGGTATGATACTTGCGCCAATGTAATTATCTCTGTCAGCGATAGTAAGTCAAGTACCTGCTGGTGGATTACTACTAGCGATGGATTTGGATCAATCATTAGTTTTTATTCTGCTCTTACAAAATTCCGAAGACAATGAGACACCGACTCTCTCTCTCCCATAGATGCACAGCTCAACGGGACAATTATTGCACAAAGCACAAGATTTCTCCGCCTCGTCGGTTTTTTCATCTTGGAGTGGCCCGTACGTCCGCTTTTGGGGTTTCCGAACACCTAAATTTATTCATGTATGTCTAAATAAAAATCTAGAACACTTACACGATTTACATAGATAATTGCTACAAACTACTTAACGCATCAATCGTAGCCATCGCTTCGTTTTCTGATACTAAACTAGCAGCGTCAAAATTATTTGCGCTCTTTCTAACACCTTTCGCGCTTGTTGAATAACTTCACTCATGATATTCTCATTATTGGCAAACCACGAATGAAGGTCTACATAGACACGTTTTCTTGGCTTCGTATTTTGCAAAGGCTCACATTGATATTTCAGTTTTTTAGCCTCGGCCTCGAGCACGGCAGCATTCGTGTTCGTAGCTTCGTAGCTTAAAAGTGCCATGACAGTTTCCTCGAAATATTTTCGGGCTTTTAGGTCGAAATAGTATCTTCTGATGACCTTGTTGTGTGTGAAAATAAACTGAGGGTTTTAAGGCGTATTAAGAAGACAAATTGTGGATAATAGAAGTTGAAGCTGTGGTGGGGATGCTACAGGTAGCTAGCTTGGGTTGAATGGTCATAAGCCAGCTGCTTGCTAGCTAGATTTAATTGGGCCGGCATAAGTTCTACTTCTCTTGCCCGATTGTAGCGTCAAATAAAAAGTTCTTTCTTTACTGGTGCTGCGTCGTCGAGTGCTGAGGTTTGAAGAATTTGATTGCGGTAACTTGACTTAAAACCCGAGAAACCTGTCAAATCGAGAGGTTATAGCACTTGAGATAAAAATCTGGTAAAAATAGAAGCCCGACTCTATTATGTTCCCAAATCCAAAAGAGATTTAAGCTAACATGATTTCCGAGATAGTCCAGTACAAGTAGACGTTGGCGTTATGGGGTCGACTTCGTATTTGGTCGAAGAATCCGCCGTAACTACTCATCCATCGTATTTGAGGTCCATCCATTCTTAAAAGTCGTGTAAATCTAATCGGGGTCGACTGAAGTGAGCCAAGTTGTTTGCAGCGATTTACCTTTAAAAATTGCCGCGTACTTCGATTTGCGACCCGAAATAGAAGCATATTCATTGATCAAAACTCACTCTCTAGTTTCCAAACTTTACACACTGGCCCGATTTTTTAGGAGGCGGCAAGGACTTGTATATTATACATGTCTTCTGTCTGTCGAGTGGCCAAATTAGTCTAAGAACACTGTTATCTGATTATATCTAGCTGCATCAGCTTTTGCTTGCTCAATTTTTGACTAGCAATTTATAAATCCGAGGATTCTATTTGAAAAAGGTTGTTATATAAAATCTGCCGAGGGGATTTTGATCACCGTTCATTTTAAGGATCAAGCCCGCCATATCTCGACAACAGGCGAGAGAAGGGGGGCAAGTTTAGGATTTCTATTGAAGGATCAATTCAAAAAGAAAATTTCTTGTTCCGGAATCAATCTTTGCAAGTGTTGATGAATATTTCTAAAATTTGTCATACCATTGATCCAGCCATGAAGAGTGGATAAAGAGACACCGTATGCTTTGGCTACTGTTTGTTGACTTGTAAAGTTTTCAAATTCAAATTAGCGATGACAGACGTTGAGTGCGTGTATGGGACGGAATACCTGTACCGTGATGTCCCCAAAATCATTACCAAATTCGCTAACCGAATATAGTAATAGGTGATGTGCATTTCTTCGCCCTGAATCAGCCTTCCCCTGTCATTCACTGAACTTAACCAAAAATGAGACAGCTTACTCATCCCCAACTTAGTCACCCATTAAATAACCCACCAAGGTAGATATATCATTCAGCATTCAATAGTTTTGTCAAAGCAAGAAATCACTCCAAATAATAAAGCTAAAATATCCGACAAAGACTGAACTTATCGACATTATCCGTAAAATTATCTTTCCAGTCGATGAGAGTGCATTTAACATAACCCAATAGGCAAAATCCGTCCAAACGTTCTCACTAAAGAGCTTGCCTTGTCGGCCTTTCAAGCTGTCGGTCTTTCTCCCCTAAATAGACAGGTAGTCTTAAATAGGTGTCAAACATCTTTTCAAATGGAGCAAGTAGGTCAAAGAGAGCGAGCTAATCCACCCGAGCACCTCGAACCATTTTGGCCTGCATCTCTGATGAACTTGGATCCCTGTGAACAAGACTATGCGACACTGACAATTGAACATTTATCAGAATCTCCGAAGGTCGCTGCACAGAATATGATGATTTATACTTGACAATAGGAGAATTTGTACAAGTGTAGAATACAATCATATGAGGAGAGAAGGAGATCATTGGATAAAGTTAGGCAAAAAAGGATACATGTCTTGGAATGTTAAAATAGTATCCTGGAGAATTCTAACGGAGAACTACGGTACATCTCTTATACTCGCTAGACTAATCGGGCGAATCGGGGATACATGACTCTGTCTACTAATCTCTTTACATCTGGTGAGGTTACAGCTATTTAAGACTCCAGAATAGCTGCAGAAAAATGCCAAGGTGACTAGAAGTTAGCAAAGGTCGAAATAGAGCAATAGGGGCTGCAGACTTGGCCCGCAAGGGTGAGATATTTCAGTCAAGGAAGCAATCAAGGGAGCAAATGATAGCTTGCGAAACGCGATTAATATTGAGGTCACGTGGAACAGTTTACGCGCGTACGCGACTGTATTTAATATCTCTGGCCGCCCATACAAAGCTCAGGTGCGTGGTGGTGGTGGCCGAGGTTGACGAAATACGTGGGAAGGGATACGGCAGGGAGAAGGCGTAAAGGCGCGGGAAAATTTTTTTTCATTTTGTTTGTTTGTTTATCTGGGCTGCTGGAGTCACCACGTTCAACACATGTATATATTCCAGCATGGTTCCGGTCATTAGAGTGAGACGAGGCAGAGCAGCCAACCTGATCTCGCTCGGCCTCACCCGTGTCTGAACCTTCGGGATGAACTGGCACGCTAAACTACAACTACTTCCAAGCCGATGCAAACGCCAGGACTAACCCTGGGGACGAGGTAGCCACTTCCTTGACCCAAGAAGCATCTCATCAAGCTACTATCTAGGCAGGAATGTGCGAACAAACCGCTCATGAATCGAGGTGTCCATATAAAGATGCGAGTGCCCGCTTAAATACCCTTGGTGAAGCTAGAAGGCGAGGCAATCATTCTACCGAATCTCCAGAACTTGTTGAGTTAGATATCGCCTAGGTTCAGGTTATGATCGGAAGTGCTGATGACTCCGACAGTGGAAATCTGGAAACAAAAAATGGGGCGTATATTTCTTTTTCTTATGTAAACTCACTGTAATTATTAAGCATCTTATATTTAATTGTTTAAAGTGTATAATTCTAAAAGCTTTCTTGGAATGGACAGGTGAGCCTTTGGGAGATGACTGAGTTAAGAATAATATTTGGTTGCACGTTCTGTGTATGTAAATGACAGGGGATGGCTGATTCTAGGCTAAGAAATGCACATCACCTACTCTCACCCCCGATAATGATCACCCCAAATTCGTCAAATTCTACACACATCTTGTTTCAACGCGAAGAATAGATTCTTGAAGCTATCCTAGATTTGGATTAGAATTCAAATTTATTCAAAAAATCAGTCGTTACCGAGTATGATACCGCGAGATCCAAACTTCGTAATCGGCGAGCAGTCGGTATATCTCGAGGGATATCTAAGCAACCAACGTAGAGATTATCTCCAAAACAAAATCTTTTTCGACTAGATTCTAGAAATGACTCTTCAAGGATTGCCCCTCTCCCATGCGAGGGCCCGAGAAATGGCTTGTCAAATCATCTGATCAAATGAAGACACAGATCCACTCGGAAAAGAATGGATTTCTAATTTCATAAAAAGAAATACTCAAGGCTCTTATGTTGTTGGTAAACAAGTTGAGAGCTCCTGAATAACCGGTACGTTTCGATAAGCTTTGGAGACGCTCAACGGGTTGTTCAGAGAGGTTAAGATCCATCACAATGCCAAACCAAAAGACACGTGGAACATGGACGGACAGGAACTTGGATTAGGTTTTTGCTCAAATGCCAATGTACTTCTTCGTGGAAGAGACGAGTAAGTGTTAAATCACTCTAGAATCGCGAGTGAGTATTACCCTTGAAGCGATCTATGCGACTATCAAGATCATCAAGCCTCTCGCCATTTTCGAGCGCAAAAGCCTTCAATCATCATGACTTGAAGAATGCACTCCAGATTTAATACATATGACGTTGGAGAATGGATGGACTATCAAGACTACTCTCAGATGTTTAAAGGAAGTATTTTTACCACAAACAAAGCCTGAGGGAAACCGGTCGTGAATGCTTCTTTTGGACGGTTACAACAGCCATACAAATATACTATGTAGGAGTATAAAAAAAATGTTCATCTTGTATTCCTCTCACATCATTCACCTCCCGTGCTTCAGTCATTAGATTGGTATTAATAGCCACTAGAGTACCATCACTGCAGAATTATCTCGAATCTCGCTTACCTTCACGATGCAGCTCCTGTCTAGATGCGACACGTTCTTGTCGCATACAATCCGTCTAGAATAAAGGCTCCCGCATCAAGAGTATTGCTTAGAAGCCGGAATACAGCTGGTCTTATCCCTTGAAATTCAGAAAAAGGCCTCAGAGCGAAAATTCGTGGCGTTTGTCGGTTCTTGATAGATATGGAAGTCATACCCACATTGATTTTTTATGGGAATGCTTTCAAAAAAAGTAAATTTACTCTTTTTGCCTGCCCATACTTCTCGCGTCTTAAAATCCCACGATTTATGTGTTTTTTCTCCACTCAAGGCTCGTTACAGGCGGCATTTGTATGAGAATGCCGATATACACGATTCAACCCTATCAAGAAGCAACGCTTCACAAAATACTACCACGAGGCACGTAAAGACCGATTGACGCCTCGACAGATTAAGTCTTGCTGCTATGCTTCTGTTATATCTCCATTCAATCGACAGAAAAGACTCCGAAATCCGTTTACAGTACCAGATCCTATGGAGCGGCCAAAAACACCACCAACTAACCAAAAAAAGTGCCAATTTGATGAGTGGACTACCACCCAGCAACCTTCTGATGTGCATTACAATATACAGGAGTTAAGAAAGTCCAATGAGCTCACAAAAAGTTTCTCCATGTGTTTGCGTAAGGCAGCCAAAGCTATCGGGGAGATTAAAGCATACATGGCGGAATTACAACTGATCAACGAAGCACAGGCAAAAAAATCGAGCAATTATCAAGACCTAAAAAGAGAAAGAAGGTCATGATCGATCCAAACACCATATTTTCTGACGTAGAAGTGATTCAAAGGTCTCAACTTGAAGCTGATGTTGAAGCAGCTCATCAGGCGACTCGCAGGACAAATCAAGTGAAAAATTCGACTAACAGAGCCCAAAGCGACATAAACGTCAGTTTACACCTTCCTTTGAGCAAAGCTTTGAATGAATTTCAGCTAGAAATGTAAATGTAGTGTAAAAGATTAAATTTTAGTAGAGTAGTCGACGTCACGTGGGGTGTTCCATGTTGTCAAGAAATGCTGCTTAGTCATCTTAGCGTAAAATACCTTGCACTACTCATTCATCATCCTCACATTTACACTTCCATTGATATATATATCACTATGCAAAATAATGTCCACGTAAATACGTTGGAACATGTTAAAAATCGGTAGATAGATTGATTAACATTTGAAAATTCATTCCTCAAATTAATGGGCCACGAATCTACTTGTAACAAAAGTTGTGACTGGGAGAAACTGACTAAGCGATCTGGACCCTTCACAGCCACCACGGCCTCAATCCTTCACGGCATCGATTCTACGAGGTTCTGGCAGCTACTTGCAGATGTCTTCTTCTTTTCTTTATTTATACGTCCCCATAATTCCCCCACTGCTTTAGGGTGATTCTCATACTTCCATAATCTCCTCTTTAATTCACCCGATAGGTGCTCTATCGGGTTTACGACTGGCGATTGGGCGGGCCAATTCAAGCAGGTAATATCCTTGGACATTAAAAATGTTTTGGTAGTACGCGTGGTGTATTGGGGATCATTATCTTGTTGAAAGATGAGCTGGTCTATAGGGACATATCTCCCAGGAGGCACGTTGGCTTCATGCTACGAGTCAAATTTCGGTCTAGGATACTTATGTACTGCCCTGTATCTATCCTTCCTATAATCTGGGCCATGGCGCCAGGCCAGACCGGATAATAGAGGTCCAAATCATCACATTTTCTCCTCCAAACTTAACTGTCTGATCTGTATCTCTTCCTTGGAGACTTTGTTGGTCCCTATACCAGATGTAATTGACGCCGTCACTACAAATCCGACTGATCTTTGTTTCGTCGGTACAAATGACTTTCTTCCAATCTTCAAATTTCCATTCTTTGTGCTGTAGGGCGAACTCGGATCGGGCTTTTCGATGGCGGGTCGTCAGGGCTGGTTTCTTGGGTTCCTTTCTAGCCATTCACCCGACTATCGTAACACATTTCTCGGTTTTCGGGGTGACATATTCCTACAGACCCCTGCAGAACTACTGCCACTTGTTTAGGTATTTTGTGGCTCCGTGTGATATGTCGTGGACAATTTTTCGTTTGTCCCTAGGAGTTTGTTTTGAAACACCCCTCTTTTTCTGGCTCTAGTTTAAGGAAACTAGGTCAGATGATCAGTTTTCAAGACTCTAAGATGTTTCCAGGGCCGTCATAGAGTTGCTCCAGAGGGTTCAAGATCGTGCAGATTATATGCCATCTTCCCAACGGGACAGTGTTCTTGCCAAAAATCTAGGAGCTGAATGGCGAGACCTCTTCTCTTCGTTCGA
>JAATOF010004873.1:0-39478 GCA_013170925.1 Podosphaera leucotricha
ACCACCACCACCACCACCGCCTCCCATACTTTGTACTTGCATCTGCTGTATAGCTTGCATCTGCTGCATCATTGCGGGGTTCATCCCAGACATACTTGCCATTGCGGATAAACTCTGAGGTGATTGACTTCGGTTACCCTGATGAAGCATTTGCTGCATAGCTTGCATCTGCATCATCATGGCTGGATTCATCACACCGGGCATGACGGGAATGCCACGTCCACCTCCCATTGCCATTGACTGTTGCATCATGGCCATGTACTGTTGCATACGTTGCCAATACTGGGCCATGATTTGAGGGGTCATTCCACTCTGTGCCATTTGATTTCCATTTCCTTGTTGCATTTGATTTGGGCTCTGTGTCTCTTCAGGCTTTCGAAATCGACCACCTCGACCACCTCGGTTTTCTTCTTCTTCTTTCATATTGCCTCGAGGCTGCGCTTTTTTAACTTCAATAGGCTTGCCAAGAATCTCAAGGGGTCCTGATAAGCAGGCGTCAACAGCTGCTTCGCTATCAAAAGTGACAAATCCGAAACCTCGAGGTCGTCCGGTATCTTTATCCATCATGAGCGTTGCGTCTACAATTCGTCCAAATTGCATGAAATATTCCTTGAAGTCTTGTTCTGTGGCTTCTTGGCTCACCCCGCCGACAAATATTTTACTGGTACGTTCTTGTTCATCTCTCGGGATTGCGCGCTTGGGATCAATCTATTGGTACTTGGTTAACATAAAGCATTGCTAATTAGAAGCATAAATGTAAAAGCTCACAATTTTGCCGTCAAGGTAATGCTCTTTGACCATGACGATGTTTACAGTACGAGCATCTTTGAATGTGAGGAAGCCAAAACCTCTGGATCGACCAGAAACACCATCTCTCATGACCATACACTCAATAACTTCACCGAATTGAGAAAAGTATTCCTTTAAAGATTCTAATAGTGTTAGAGTCACAATAGGATAGGTTAAGGCTATGCGAGGTGGCTTACGATCTGTGGTCTCCCAATTCAGACCGCCGATAAACATTTTCCTGTAACATCATTTTGATTAGCAGCCGATCAAAAGGCTTGAGTTTTGATAATATGAACGAAGGAAAATTTGGATATGGTCAGTAGTGGCATCAAAATTATCTCGCCTAATTCTTTTCTTAGTGTTCGCGTCATCTCTAGATATTAGGCCTCTGCACATCTTCTAACCCCATTAATGTACTGGTTTGCGGATAAGGGGGAGGTGATATAATGAGGCCAGGGCGTTGGAAGATACAGTTATCTTGAGAACCGTCGACTGCTTTGAAGTAGGCACACCCATAGTGCCAGCAAATAAAATATTCAACAAGTTGAGAAGAATAACATCGAAAGACATCCAAGAATAAATCGTGTCTTTTGCTATCGTCATGCTAGGTACTGGCGTTGAGCGCTAAGTGCGGCCCATTCTTCTATAGCCTATCTGGGTCTTCTTTTGATGCACTATGAAGATAATCTCGACAATAGGCTATGTAGTAAGGATCTATGGTCGCTGTTGGTGTCCAATGCAAGAGGGGAGACCGAGTTCTTCATACTATAGATGCCAATCCTGCTTATCTTCCATCTGAGGTTGCTCAAACCGCCTCCCAATAATCGTGTTTGACAAGAGATCCAAGGCAAGCATTGCATCCTAACAAAATCCCCGAGACTTAGAAAGCTGCTATGCTGATATGCGCCCAACTTGCCCCTTACTCTCCATATCAAGTCTAATACCATCCCCTCAAGCGAACATCCTCGTCCTGTCTCCCCTAAATTACCAACTCCTTCCCTATTAATACTGGCATAAAATTCCGACCCGGAAATTTAATGACAAACGTGTTGACATATACGTTTTGTCGATATTATTTGTCCTGTGATGAGAAGATTATGGTGAAATAGTATGGCCATAGCCACGAGTCTTCTATGGGGGTAATACAACAATAAGAAAATAATCAGATTCCATCTTACCCGTCTTCCTTTATGCCAGGCCCATTTCCTTCCAGTGCAGTGGGCGATTCAATATAACTATTTCCAACTCCACTGCTAACTTCATTAAGTGCAGACTCATTGCCAACATCTACTTCTTGCACGCGATTTTCATTTATTACTTTTTCGGTTTCCTCACTAATATTGTTCCCAATTGCTTCTTCATGTTTAACCTCTGGCTGAACAGGTGTTTCTTGTTTGGAAATTTTTAATGAAGGTTGGACCTCAACCTTTGGAGGAACATCATCTTCGGTATATCTGGAGCGAAATTAGCGTCTATATCTATCAAAGAAGTCGTGATGCAAGTACACGCGTTTTGGTATCGTTAATGTAGGTAAATAAATATATAGATTGTGTTTTATTCCTTGTATACACGATACCTTTGGGGGGTACCTACAGATCAGCGAAAAGATCTTCTTCGAAATTATCGGGTTCGACCATAATGAGTATGAAATAAGTTTAAGTCGACGACTATACTATTTCATGAAACAAAGACAGTCCCGCAACGAAGCTCTATTAAGTACTTAAAGTCAAATATATGATAAAGTGATTAAACTGTGGAAGATTCAACGAAAAATTGAAATACTTTGGGGTGAATGAAGAAAGAGTGATTATGGAATTAACCCGTTAAGTTCTTAAGGCTGATTACTCAGACTTGTTGAAGCGGCCGCTCGCTAGCCAGACATCCCCGTTCCGAAAATCTGTGTTTAGGATAGATTTGGTTTCCGAGGCAATCATTGTCGCAATGAAGGCGATTACCTATGGAACTTGCAAATATGTTTTCATCTACTATTGGAAAAAAGAAGCCAGATAAGCAGGTGAGGACATTCCAACTCACCCTTCTCTTACGGGCTATGTAGAGGAAGGAACTGACTGTTATTTATGGTTTAGGAAATGGTACAAGTTGGTTAGTTGATACCCCGCCTCATCAATTCCATATAAAACACTTGTAATGTGTTCACGAATGCCAAATTCTAATATGGCTGACACCGATGCTACTGGTAGAAAGATCGGAGTATGTTCACATCCATTTTTGGCATCAGTAGCTATTGGATCAGTAGTATAAGCCACTGAACTGACTGGTAAATATTAATCAGATCTACTTCTCCCTTTTGGACAAATCGAACAAGTGAACGACGTGGAGAAAATGCTGTGAGGCCTCAGGCAATTGATCATGGATTAGTTGTAGGGGCTTCTTATTCCCACGCCGATATGATGAAATTTGACAGGCTGTTTGTTACAAGTTCGGACTACAGCTCATCCACTGACTAAATGATAGATCTGCGCGTCCTACTACTGCAAGACCCAAAACCCCAACTACCTTGGTAAAATTTTCAAATGACCTTCCTAACTTCAATCGATCCGCCTCAGATTCGGGCCATAAATCACAGCAGCGGACGTATATAGATTTTCTTTCACACACAAACAACGATTGGGACGCGAATGGTGATAGAAACCCTGATGATGATGGATGTGGATATGGATATGATAATAATGATAGTGACGATTTCGGACTACCCTTCATGTCTAATGTCGGCAAGAAACCTAAAAAATCTTTACCAAATGAGCTATCCAACTCGGGAAAACAAGTCGCCCCGTTTGGCCAGGGTATAGAAGGGGAAATTTGTGGAGGACTCGGCCCTAGGAGACATTTTAATAGCGTTGATATTGCCATTGAGAGGCCTATACCAAATTATCCTCTCTCCAAAAAGAATGAAGGCAAAATATTGAGACCACAATACAAGGAAATTTTACGAGATCCAGCAAATTCGCTACATCTTATTAACCATCCGCCGATCCCTACTGATGCAACCCCTAAAGAAGCTGATGTGCATTCTGCAAGGATAACCAGAATAAACAAGTTCAAAAAAATTCTACAGGCGACCTCGATCAGTCTGACTGAATTGAGAGCTGCGGCATGGTCTGGAATTCCCGAAGAAGTGAGAGCAATGACATGGCAATTACTTCTGGGTTACTTACCAACAAACAGCGAGCGCAGAGTTGGGACCCTGGATAGGAAACGAAAAGAATATTTAGATGGTGTACGGCAAGCATTCGAAAGAGGTGGTAACAGTTCTTCTTCTACAACCAAGATACGAGGTCTAGATGAGTCAATCTGGCATCAAATAAGTATTGATGTACCTCGGACAAATCCTCATTTAGAGCTATATGGATATGAGGCTACTCAAAGATCATTGGAACGTATTCTATATGTCTGGGCTGTCCGACATCCTGCAAGTGGTTATGTTCAAGGTATTAATGATCTAGTAACGCCATTCTGGCAAGTTTTCCTTGCAAGTTACATAACAGATTCAGACGTTGAAAAAGGGATGGATCCTGGTCAACTGCCCAAATCTGTCTTAGATGCCGTAGAAGCCGATTCATTCTGGTGCCTAACTAAACTGCTGGATGGAATTCAAGATAATTACATATTTGCACAGCCTGGAATTCAACGCCAGGTTGCAGCGCTACGTGATCTAACAGCCAGAATTGACGAGCCACTAGCTAAGCATCTTGAAGCTGAAAGCGTAGAATTCATTCAATTTAGCTTTCGATGGATGAACTGTCTCTTGATGCGTGAGATAAGTGTCAAGAACACCATAAGAATGTGGGATACATATTTGGTAAGATTTTGCTCCTTGTACCTTAATCTCTTGTTAAGAATAAATAGGCCGAAGAACAAGGCTTTTCAGAATTCCACCTCTACGTCTGCGTCGCTTTTTTAGTCAAATGGTCAGATAAATTACGAACAATGGATTTTCAGGAGGTAATGATGTTCCTTCAAGCCTTACCCACAAGGGATTGGACAGAGAAAGATATAGAACTTGTTCTTAGCGAGGCTTTTATATGGCAATCACTCTTTAAAGGTTCGTCATCTCATTTAAAGGGAGGATCTAGTACAACACCATCGAATGCCGCAACTCTTAAGGTTGTGTAACTCATTTAAGTGAGTCAACCTAAAATAGATCAGAGTAAAATCTTTGGTAGATTTACGTAATGATCTCTATGATAATTGCAACTATTGGCGATATAAATTCTTGAAATTAAATTAATAAAATCCTTAAATAATCTTCTATATTTTACACTATGTTAAGCCTAACAAATGGATAAATAGATTACAAATAAATCCCTACACTAGAGCCTTATCGCAGCATTCTTCAACTGATTCGGTTTTTGCCTTTTTGTGCTCTTCTTTTTCCTCTTCCTCTTCTGCCTTGCGCTTCCCTTTAGCAACGTTAGAACATACCACCTTGACCTTTTTCCGAGTCAACCCCGTGACGTCAGTCGCAGTCTTTTTGGCATCCTCAATCCGTGCGATAATGTCACTAGATGATTCGCCTAACGCAGCAGAGCCAAGGATACCACTCTTATCTGCCAGAGATCCATATAATGCACTTTTTATATCAATTTCTGGGCCTTTCAATTCTTCGAGCTGTATAGATGTGAGCTATTGTCAAAGAAATGTAGTATATTGTTACTAACTCTGGTTTGTAGTTCTGCTAGCATTTCTTTAACTTCTGCGATTTGGCCACGGGTAACTTCATTGTCATCAGTGAGATTTGATGTTTTAAGTTCTAATTCTTTGGCTTGAAGCTTTAGATTTGTGCTATTTATAGCAGCCTCCATCTCTTTGACAGCTTCATCTCGCATCGTTTGGTCCATGTCAGTTTCTTTGTCATTGTTATTACTTTTTGCATCTGCCGAGCTCGTGATTGACGCGAATTCAAGGGCAAGGGATAACTTGAAATGGGCTTCAGCAATGATACTTCGATCCTCTGAATATAGCTCTTGCTTATAGGCAAGAGCCGCTCTACAATCTGCTACCGCTGCTGGGAATCTTTAACAGGTCAGTGAGGTGCATATTTTAAATTGCTTGAGAAGCCCCATACTGTTCATTTTCCAATGAAATTTCAGCCAGAAGATCGTGAGTATCAGCTAACCGCTCTTTGATATGCTTCAGCATTGATTGATCGGAGACTTTTTTTTGATCATCACTGTGATCAATCTCTTCTAACTTCTTTTTGAACAATACCTTTGCTAAGTCTAAGACGTCAAAAGCCGCGGCCAAATCATCTTCATTTTCCTCTTCAAATTCAGGCTAGTGTTATATTAGTTTAAAGATTCATATTTTTGCGACTGTGATTTGACGTGCCTCTTCTCCCTCGGATTCTTCAAAATTATCATCTCCAGTGAACTGAAATAATAGCTTTTTCTTTTCCGAGATTGATTCAGGTTCTTTAACTGGAGTAACACTGTCTTGTGGAATCGCGGCTGTTGTATTATGATTACCCTTAACATCCTGAGACTTATCATCTTCTGCAATTCCTTCCAAACTATTTGAAACTTGTTGCTTTTTTTTTTCGTTGCCTGGTCTCCCTCCGAGTACATCACTTTTACTTTGACCAAGTTTGAAGAGAGACCGGCCATAAAGGAATAAAATTTCAGCATTCTCTGGATTCATTTCGCCGTTGAGCTCTGCTTGAAGTTCTGTAGCTCTCGAGTATAGATCCGCTGCCAGCTCATAGTTTTTGTGCGCGTACTGGGCCCTCCCTTTTGCGCATAAGTCTGCGACCGAAACCTCTACAGACTCAAAGACTTGCTTTGCAGCGACACTACCTTCTGGTATAAGATCCGATTCAACCATATTTAAAATGAGGGAAAGAAATTCTGAATTCTAAGGGAAATACAAATCGAGATAAGATTTTAAAGTTACGCTAGAAAGTTAAGTGTAAAGAGTGTATGTAGTGAGGCGACGCAATTATTGTTATGGTTTGGGGATGTAATGATCTTCAGCGGTGATGTTGTGAGATATGGTATTTGATGCAGCATGTCCATGTCATGTACATGTAAATAAGTCAGCAATTACATGTACTTCTACAAGGCCTCTTTATGAGCGGGATACCCCCGCAAGAACCTATTCTCATCCCCCTGTCGTATTAACGCCTCTAGCCTCTTTTGGTTGCACAATAATTATTCCAAAAATGAATATTAATTTGAACAATTAATTGGCTCAACTCAGGTCTTAAAAAACTGCCGACTCCAACTGTCAACATGCTTCATTCACACAACTTTCTTTATTGCGATTACCAGATATTAAAGATACAGAGATGCTCTAAAAATATCAGAAATCTATCGGGAAAACTACTCAGCAAGATTTAATACTTACTCTTCTTACGATCGAATGGCGCACTATGTAAAAAAGTGGCCAAATATTCAACAACTTTTCTCTCACAAGAGTGTAGCGTCATAGCAACGCCTCATAATAATTTGATAACTTGCTCCAATGTAATTTAGTATCTCTCAATATTCTTCGTAATTTTTGAAATTTCTAGTTTCACTAGAAAAAAGTTATGGGTTAATGAAGATGACTAATAATCTGGCCACTTTTTTGGCGTACCCTTATTCACCTCACGTCGAACGATTAGTAATCCGAAAATTCTTCGGATAGGGTGACTAAACAGCACCGAAATGATCCGTGCACACTCGCTCATGGACGCCTACATTTTTCATAATTTATGTATTTTAGGGTTCAAAAAATTATCCCACCACCCCTTCTCAAAAGCTCCCCTTTACTTAGCGCTGACCAGGTAGATAGAGAGAGGACAGTATTATAAATGTGAGGAGAGGAAGGACATGCTCACAATAGGTATGAAGTATGACATAATGCTAGAATATTCCTCTGGTGACTAACTGGAATCTTCTTTCGCTTGTCTCATGGAGTTGAAGTGCCACTGTGGCAGTGCACAATTTAGCCTGTTATGACATCATACATCTGATATCACAACAGCCTGAAGCTACCTCTACTACCTGATCTGTGGTATTACCACGAGAGAAGAAGGTAAAATTGGGAGTAGAGTTTAATAAATATTCATATTTTTTCAAATGATTTCGAACTTGAAACTATTTCAGTCTTTTTAGATATAATAAAATCTCTGAAAGCATCTTAAAAATTAACTAAAAATTTTTATAAGATATAGATATAGATGAAGTTACATTTGTAGTCCCGACGTCTCTTACACTAAGAAGATTCTTGGTGCTGCAACTTTCTCTTTGCTGACGCCAGGTTAGCATCAAGTGACTCAATTGTTATATTGTATATATAGTTCGCTAAAAGTTCCCTCATATTCTTCTCGATCTGCGAGATTTCCGAATTCCGCGAGATCATCTCCTCTCAAGATTTGTCCTCAATGTGGAGGAGAAACATCTATACTATACTGTTTTTACATAACCCTTACTCTTACTCTAACCAGTACCCCGAAGCCTGACCATTCTAACCACCCTGACCACCCGGAGCGATGGCGACATGGACTGGCTGGCGACGACTTGATCACATATCTACAGCCCTGACCCTCTAACTACTAACCTAAACCCTAACCACTAACTACCCATAGCAATAGTGGCATGGGCTGGCGAGGTGGTAGCTGCAACGATGAATATTTGAAACTTGATAGTGATTTTATGTTTATCAATCTTCTTCCAGCTTTGATCGAAGCTTCGCAAAAGCTGTTTTTGTGGACACACTATTTCTCCTATCTTTGGATTAAAGACTGTATGCCATTGGTTTCCAACTAAATGAACAGCAGTACTATCGAATCAGGTCATATTGGATCGATTTTTTACCACCTCTGAGATACTGAATAAAAGTTAGCTACAGTGTGAAATGGTTACCTTATTTTCAACTTGGCGTGATTTGTTTGTGACATGAGACCAGCAACACAACAAGCTTTTTTGAAAAATTTTGCCCATTTCAAAGTCACAAGTTTCACGAATTTCACACCAGATCGCATGGTCATCATTCTCTTAATGAATCACTCGATTCTGTCTAACCCGTGTGATGTTCTATTGCAATTCTTTCAGAGCAGTTCATTTAACTTAAAGTTCAATTGATAGAACAGTTTCCGGTACGTATTAAATAGATGTGATAAAAAGTGTAACAGGTAAACTTTTGATAAACTTGGTAAAAACGTTTTAACGACAAACCGACTAAGCGTAGTGACATTCGTATTTGTGCAAGTTGTTGTTATTTATGCAAGTCGTTTTCCTCACTAGCGGAGTCGATTAATCATCAAGTCCGCAAGCCAAATGGTCAAAGCTTCGACGTGAGGTGAATAACGATTAGCATTAACCATACTAATTACATGTATAATTATATCATTAGCCTGTGTTCTGGATACTTGCAAGGGTCTATTTAATTTCTAGATTAGCGCGCGCGTCAAACGACCATCCGAATTGAATATGAGTAACAATAGCTCGGTGCAAAATGTCTCGACATGATGGAGACAAAAACCCTCGCAACGTATTTAGAACGGTTTCTCTGCCAAAGAATGTCTCACTACCCTCACATACTGACCACAATCCAATTCCCACATCGTCACCAGCGTTTGGAACACCGGTTCATCCAATTCGATCTATGACCCCGACAAAAGCCAGCATCTTACCTATGATACTCCTACCAGCAACGCTGAGGCCCGTCGCATTCCGAACCTTCACCAAAAAACATAGTCTGACCCTGACCTCAACTGCATTGCAACTTCTAGCCACGTTCATCGGAAAGCATTGTGGCACAGAATGGCGTGAGTCAGGGCTAGCAGAACGCGTCCTCGAGGAAGTAGCTCGAAGCTGGAAGAAATTTAGTAGCGGAGTGATTGTTGATGGGGAGCGTCATGAGCTGAAAAATATACTGCAAAACCTTGAGGGCTGTATGGTTAGCGGAAGAATCGTCTCTTCGCAGCAATCAAGTCGATCTATCAGTTTCACCGGAGGAAAATCAGAGCCAGCAGAGCTAAATCAAACCCGTTTAGGTCTTCGGCCAACGGATCTATTGGCGAGAGTGGAAAGTTCAGCCAGTCTCGAGCTCTCTGGCTTCGATCTCAATCACGAGGATGACGATGAGGATTTTATGGATCCAAGAAAATGGCTTAGTGTTGTTGATGCATTCGAGCAACCGAGGCTTGTATACAATTCTGGCAAGAAACATTTTGATAGGTCAGATGGATGCTGCCTCGATTACTCTTCAAGCGCTAAATATGTCCAAGAGATACTTCAAAACCTTCTTTTTTCCCACCGGCGTCGCATAAGACAATGCTCTTTCGAAATCGATATAACTTAATTCATCAACGTCTTTTAAGAAATGAATCTTTCCAAACCCCTGCTTTTGATACTTTGAAACCACGTCGAAACAACAGATTGTCAGGTTTGGAGACTGAGCAACAATTTTATAAGCTGACCGCTATTGCCAACCTCCTCGGAAGAAGTGGAACAAATCACATGATCTTAGGTCTTCTAACCATCTCACCAACCGGGTCTCTGGCTATTAATGATTTGACCGGTAGCATAGCCTTGGATCTATCATATACTAGACCAATTCCTGAGGATGGTGTATGGTTCGCCCCCGGGATGATTGTTTTAGTCGACGGCACTTATGTTGAAGAAGACCAAAATACCGGTGCACGACTCGAGGGTGTCGGAGGAAGTATTGGAGGAAAGTTTATAGGGTTCTTTATTGGTGGACCACCGTGTGAGCCGCGAAACGTTACGCTCGGCCTTGCCGAGGCTGACATAGGAAGCGGAGTGACAACCGGTGGTGGATTTGGATGGGTAGATTTTCTAGGGTTGGGAAGCGAACGAGCAGTCGGCTCTAAAATGCGAAAAATTGAGCACAACGTCTTTCCGCCAAGTAGTGTTGAACACGGTTTGAGCAGGAAAGGCCGAATCGTTATCCTTGGGGAAGTCAATCTCGACCTCTCTACCACTCTACAAGCGCTGCGAAAAGTTTTTGGTCTCTATGCAATCGAGCCCGAACCAGACACTCCGCTCGCTTTCGTGCTTATGGGCAACTTTGTTCAGTATCCTGTCATGGCACGAGGCGGAAGCGGTGGTAGTATCGAATATAAAGAATACTTTGATAGCCTTGCATCCATTCTCTCTGAATATCCCACTCTTCTTCAAAAAACTACCTTTTTCTTCGTCCCCGGTGATAATGATGCCTGGGCATCTGCCTTCGGTGCCGGTGCTGCTACAGCCTTGCCGCACCAGCGTATCCCCGAAATCTTCACTTCACGCATTAAGCGTGCCTTTGCCACGGCTAACGCCGAAGCCGAGAAAGCACGCGGCACCAAAATTCCCGGCGCTGCTATTTGGACGAGTAATCCTACCCGCGTGACGCTTTTTGGTCCGACACATGAAATTCTGTTCTTCCGCGATGACATGACGTCGCGACTCCGGCGCAATGCGATTCGCTTTGCGCCTCCATCTACGCATACCAACAGCAGCGATGGCCATCGTAGTCCTACGCCGCCAGCTACTATCGCCGGTGACTCGGCCCCGCCCAGCCCTGTACATGCGCCGGTAGCCGCTTTACACTCTGATCCATCCGAATCTATGCAGAGCGCACGCCGACTTGTCAAATCGCTTCTCGACCAAGGCTATCTGTCACCTTTTCCGCTGGCACAGCGACCTGTGCAATGGGATTATGGGACAGCGCTGCAGATTTATCCACTTCCAACGGCTTTGATAATTGCTGACGCGGATGCGGCAGCCTTTGCCATTACCTATGAAGGGTGCTGTGTTATGAATCCTGGGAGGCTCGTTGTCGGCGAAAGAAAAAGTCATGTGGGATGGGTTGAATATAATGTAATAGATAGGAAGGGGACTCATCGAGAAATCACAATTTAATATTTACACATATCCGAAATGAAGAATTGAACGAGTCAAGGTGGTAGCCATATCGAATAAAATATTCTCTCTGTACATTAGAATAGAAACCAACACAAATATTGTCTGAATACAAGTACACATTATTTTCTAGATACCGATATTACCTCAACGCCACTAAAGATAGAATTACATTCAAGTTCTTTGTCCCACCGTCGTCAAAAAGTGTAAGTATATGTTTCCTACCGCAGCCTCAATAAGTCTTCATTCAAAACTCCATACAACTTGATAATTCCCGTTTCAACAAACCCAATTTCCTGTGCCAATTGACCAGTGATGAGAATATACGCGTACAAGAGCTCAAAGTCTTCGTCTTTGGTTAAGACATGGCTCGTAGATTCCATCCCTTCCATCGACATGGTATCCTTCCGGTACTTAAAAATACGAGCGAGCAGTTTATCACGGGCTTTAGTGATGCTGGGAAGGGCGTCGTTGATGGGGTATTCCAACTTGAAGGAACTGGCAAAGACTTGGAACAGATGACTGATTGTGGAGCACAGATAGGCCCGCTCGTCGGCGGTGTATTTAAGCAGTTGGGTTTCACCTTCACTCACTACTAAATCACTCTGAATGATGTCGTTCATGGCATGGAAGGAATCGAGAATCTTAGTTGTAGAAATCATAATTTGTTCAAACTCTTTGGCGGGAAAGGGACCGCGCAATTCAAACTCACTCATGGCGGAAAAGCGCAGATTCTCAAGCCGTAAGACTAGACGCATGAATTAGCAGGAACTTATTTAAAACTTTCTAGTCACATACGATATCTATGAAGAGCAAACTCCTCGCGGAGATCCATGTACGGAACGAGCGATTCTCCCTCCAAAAGTGTTGCTAATGGATCTCGCTTCCAGATAAGACCCATCCTCAACCAGAGCAAGGAGAGGCCATCTTGAAACTTTTGCCGAGCAGAGATAGGCCAGATAATCCTTGTGATAATCAATCCCCAAACAATGCCTACGGCAACAGCAACTAGTCGATGCAGGGCAATTTCAGAAATCACAGGAGCTATCCCACCTTCATCATCGTCATCATCTCCTTCTTTAATGGACAAGGTATATGCATACAAGCATGAAAGGTTGTACGTCAGCATAATGAATCTTCCAAAAGGCGCTCTATTTTTAGCGACAATGAGGTAGAAGCATGGAAGGCTAACCAACCATCCACAGAATGCCAAGGCATAGGGGTTTTCTTGGCATATTATCCAAAAAATGATCGCGATTACAGCACCAATAAAAGTTCCGATAAATCTGCTGAATCCAGTAGTATTTGAGGCGCCAATGGTCATGGAACAGACAAGCATGTAAGATAGAAGACCCCATTCACCCCTCCAATGTTGATAGAAAGGACGTGTTTTGGGAATGAATGCAAATAATGCAAAAACTGAAGCCCCGAGGCCAACTTTTATGGCAAAACGAACTATGAAAAATCAGCTGTCTGAAATTGAACATGGAGAGTCTACGAACTATCATCTCTGTTCAGAAATTTCACGAAAGAAATTAACCTAAAAATTAAAATCTTCTTCAGATGGGGTACTCTTTGAGTCATAGACCACTGTCTCAATATCGGATTTCGAAGTACTAAATCAGGATGGCTTCCAGGAATTTCAGTATCAGACATTCGCTCTACCAAGGGCTGTTCCTCTTCGATAACAGGTTTTTGGAATTTTTGGTTCCTCTTCCAAAATTTGAGCCACTCCCATGTAGGACGAGAGTTCTCGCTTTGTTCTTTTAGCTCCTCAAGAATATCCATAAAATTCTGCATTTCTCTAGCGAAAGTTTGTAGTGAGAAACTAAAATGGCCACAACTTGCAGCAACTTCCTCAAAATCTGCTTCGATACTTTGGGGTCTGGTACAGTTTAACTCTTTGCTTTTATATAGCTCTTTTAATGCTTCGGAGCGTGCGCTAGAGTATAATTTCCTTTTCAAGTTGTCAGTTGAAGCCTGGTTAACCCATCTTATTTTTGAGACTTACAATGCAACTCCAAGGCTTTTCTTGAATTGTTCGATAGTTGTGATTGCATATTCCGGTTCTTTGGTAAACGGTAACTCCCGAAGAATTTGTGATAGAGTGTACGCCAGTGACTTTATGGAAGGCCCTAAAAGTATGATAAATCTCGCAAAAATCTCCGAGGGAGTTCTGACAGTTGGTAAAATTAAGCTGCTTTCAGCACTGAATCCACTAATTGACCGTTCGCGCATTTTCCCGAGTATTGGGTTATTTTTAGGAACATTCTCAACTACTCCTTCAGGGTCTTCCTCAATTGCAGTTAAAACTGCGAATCTATCACTCCGATTATCAATATTTGAAAATAAAGAATCACTTAGTATCACAGGCATGTAGCGAAAGCTGCTAATAGGAGTGGAATTTCCAATTCCAGATGATTCCTTCATCAAAGTGAGTTGGGTGGTGGCAGCACTTCTCAATCCACCAATGGATTGAGCGAGTCTTTCTAAGCAATTAACGAGCTTAGCTTCGTGCTTGAATTGAACTTCTTGTCCAAGAATATAATACTCAAATTTAGCTTCTCTTAAACATTTAGTCAACTCTACAAATAATGCTCTGTACTTTTTTTGAGCCATGGTGAAAGTCGTAGACCGCGTGTCTATGTCCGAACCATTCAAGAACCCTTTCGTAATCAAAGAGAGCATATCTCCAACAGACTGAGTGGTCTTGATCATAGATTTCTGGACCTGATAGCGAGCTGAAACGGGCCAGAGAAGTAAATTCACAGCTGCTGTAATTGTGATTCCCATGGCAACCATTTTTAGGACTTGAACAATTTTATCATCTGAAAATACGCCGAGCTGAACAGCACTCTCTTTTGTGAGGATTGATATGATAGCCAAAGATGTTAAGCTGCAGGCAACGTTCACTAATGGCGAGTTGTATGCTTGCTTAAACCAGCCCACAAAGCCAAGCCCTCCACCACAAAAGACAATAAGGATTAATGCATAGGCGACCTCGATCAAGTCGAGTTGCTCCTCAAAAAATACTGAGGTTGCCATGCTTGAGAAGCCCACGAATGATGCATAGAGAAAGGCTGCAAGACTTAAGGCGGCTGCTTCAACCATAGACCCAGCTGAGCGGGCTGGATGGAAGTATACTGTGACTGTCGCAACAACATGTTTTCCATCTGAGTGTCCTAGAAAGTTGGCCAAAGGTGGAAGAAATGTTGCCAAACTACCGATAAAATAGGCCAACGAACATTTAAGGACGCCTTTCCCAAAGGGAGACTTAGTCCACCTGAACAAGGAATAGAGATAGTGCTGTAAGCCATGAATAGTAGAGTGAAAGATTCTGAATTTCAGTGAGATGTAACGCTGCTGTGGTACTCCGACTGTGGAAGAAAAGATACTAGACGTGTCAGTGGGACTCGATGGCTCATTGAGAGTAATTTGACGATGAATGCGCTCGCCTGTCGCCGGGAGTATAAAAGTCGCATTCCTGATTCCCTTTAGTGTAATGGGTTAGGGTCTATCGAGATGTTGTAGTCGTGGAGTGGACAGGAAACTAACTTCGAGTCGTGGCCGTGAAGATAAATGCGGTGAATTGGGGCCCACGGAAGCCGATGGGGAATACATCTTTTAATCGGAAAGGTGTAGAGAAACGTCAACATTACACTCCATTCACATTCAAATATGTAATCAGTAAATTGGTTGCACTGGCGGACAGGGTAAGTCACCTCCCCCAAGGGATTGACCACGCGCTCAAGTGCACCTGACTGGGGTAATGTCATAATTTATTACCCATTTAAACCATACGTACCCTACCACCTTGCTTTCTACGAGGTATATCCCCGTCAGTTTAGTTGATTATTCTACGTATTGTTCGAGAACAACTTTTCTCCAAGGTCTCATTTATCAATTCAAATATTTCAATTCAGTTTAAACGGTCGGCGTACGCGTTAAGTTGATCTGTGATAGAGGACTTTGAACGTGCTCTTCGGTAGGTTGCATTTTTTCGCGTTAGTTTCGTATCAGTCCTCACAAGAATATAAGTAATTAGCTAATCAACAACTCTCATTGAGAATACCTAATTATTCTTTGGAGGATAAAGATCCCTTAGTAGCGCTACAGTCAGCCTCGGAGCACTCTAAGTAACAGATTGTAAAAGAAATCTTATCGTGAAGATCCACGCCCTAAAGATCACGAGCCAAAAATACTTATATTAATTATTTACGTAACCGAGTTTGTCTGACATATAGATGTAGCTCCATTCCAGTTGACGGACAATAGTAGTAAAGTTTTCACGCAAGGCAACACTAATCCGGCGTTCAGAGGACCTGGTATTTCCCCCCTAGAGACCTGGAATCTCTAGTTTCTAAGCTGGATGTCCAATTACGAGCTCTTTACTCTCCTCGTGATTCGGAATTCTCAAAGTTTTCGATTATATCAAGAATTAAATCCCTCGCTATCAAAGCAGCTTTTCTCTATCCGTCCGATAATATTCTGACCGGTTATGTAAAGTTCACGAGAATTTGCAATAAGAATCAGAATTACTCATTTGAGTAAGCGTTTGCGAAGCTTGGGAAAGACAAATTTAGCGCTTCCCAAACAATACAGAGCTTAAAAGTCACGATTGCAGCTTGTAGGAGGGCTCAATATTGAAAAATCCTGAGCCATAATTAATTAGTCTAAAAAGAGAAAAAATAGAGGAACAGGAAACGTTTGGCTGGCGAGATGAGCTCCGGCTTAAGCTAAATAAATAATATTAGTCGTATCGAGTTCAGACATGATTTCTTCTAGTTCTTCAGAGCACAATTAGCAAGATATGATTTGCACTTCGCCTTCTTACGTGAGAAATCTGGTATTGCTACCAGTCTTTTTAGATTCAAGTACGTATCTTTGAGATTCTTTTCCTTCGATTGGGTAGTTGGTTGTTGCGCGTGTAGTATTGTGAATGGTTTGTTGATCTTAAAGGTGTAGTTTCCTCCCCTTCTCAACATGAGTACGTCTCTTAGAATCTTGTACTGGATATTTCACGCAGTAAAGATTTGATTTACTTTCGTGTGATGCTGTATCTCAGTTTGTGGCCGGCAAGGTACTTCCGTTTGGCCAGTCGATATAAATAAATTTCAGCTGCATTAACAAAACCCAAAAGAAATATAATTTGAGCCATATGATAGGCGTACGCGTGGGATAATATTTTACTTTTGTCTGGCGTCTAGATACCTTGCCTCATAGAGAAGGTCATTTGAGAGAAAAGGGTAGCATAAAATAAAATTACCCTGGGTATTGATGGTCTTGTGCGAAAGTGATTTGGCTGTCTGAACTTCCTTTATTTAATTAAACTCTGGAGAGTTACTCAATTTGATATTTCCAAGGTGACCTGTTGAATTGTTACAATTTTAAATATAAACACATAGATACATGATTTAGAATTTACTCACTGGACCATCATTGACGAGAGCAACTTCCTACTCCATTTAAGTTATGTGCGCCTTGAATCGAGTATCACACTTCTTACCATGGTTGCTTGAAATATGCCATCTTTCACCATTTCTTCTTTGTAGCCCTGTTTTATCTTCGAAACGAATAATTCATATAGCTCCTTTGCTTCACTACTTCGCAGGGCCCCATGAAAATCTGGCTTGGAACCTTTTTTAGTATTTGCAAGTAAAGTAAATTGAGATACTATCAGTCGATAAGTTACATCTTCGATTAGTAGCATATGCTTCCTACCACATAAGACCTCTCCACTAATATCGCGAACATTATATTTCCACTGAGAGTAGTCAAAACTTTGGTTCATTGAGGAAAGCGTTGCACTGATCATACTCGACCGCCGGCTTCGTCATCCCAAAGCTTCATCTTTAACACCTTTTCAGCAAGAGCGCCAACTTCTTTCGCGGTGTCGCCTGGGGCTATGGCTGCAAATATCAATGTTCCTTTTCCTATGCTAGAAACTAATTGGTGATCGACAGTAACAGACGCGGACAAAACGCGTTGAATTATTGCTTCATGATATCAATAACAATACAGTACGATATACAATCCATATAAGAAATTGACGTACCTTTCATTAATGCTAATGTTTGAATTTCGCAGCCGTAGCCGGTATATAATAATATGTTACCATTTATCAGTTACATGCCTTTAAAAATCCTTGTAAGCTTTACCGTACATGTACATGTACATACAGATTCAACGATCCAACTTCAATTCAAGACCCAGTTCATGCACAAAATCGCACAGACCACAGCCAGTTCATTTAGAAGCCTAACAAATAATCATGGTTTAACTGGTAGACCTCTTCATGGTAAGAGAATAGCATATTTCCTGACTTACGGCTTGTCATTAACTATTCGACGTCGCCTTTTAGTACAAGAAACAAAAAACTCCCTATCAACCAGAAGCATTTGAAGCGTTTCGGCTGGCCATACTGATCACGCGAAATACTTGACACTTTCCTTCAGATAGCCAAAGATGGCTGCGAGAAAGCTTCAACAAGAAGTCGATAAATGCTTCAAAAAAGTATCAGAGGGTGTAGCAGAGTTTGAATCAATTTACGAAAAGATCGAACAGTCAACAAATGCCGCACAAAAGGAAAAGCTAGAAGATAACCTTAAACGTGAAATCAAGAAACTTCAGCGGCTGCGGGATCAAATTAAGACATGGGCAGCTAGTAATGATATCAAAGATAAAGGGCCTCTTCTCGAGAATAGAAAACTCATCGAGACGGTATGCCGTAGGTGGACTTAATCAAGTGCTATCTAACGCTACACAGCAAATGGAAAAATTCAAGGCTGTTGAGAAGGCCATGAAGACTAAGGCTTACTCCAAAGAAGGTCTATCAGCTGCAATAAAACAGGATCCCAAAGAACGAGCGAAAATAGAGGCATGCGATTTCCTTGGCAGTATGGTTGATGAATTGGAGCGTCAGATTGAGACACTTGAAGCGGAAGGAGAAGCCATCCAAGCTACGATGAAGAAGGGCAAGAATCATACGACAAAAGCCGATCGAATGGCAGAAATTGAGCGAATAACTGAGCGACATAAATGGCACCAAGGAAAATTAGAGCTAATAAAACGGTCGTTAGAGAACGGAGGAGTCGAAACGGAACAAGTGAATGACTTAGAAGAGAGCATTCGATATTATGTTTCCGATGGTATGAACGCAGATTTCATGGAAGATGACGAGATGTACGATGATCTCTGTCTGCAGGAAGAAGAGAATTATAGTATTAACATCGATACCGATCGAGTATCGTCTCAAGATACCCAATCAATTCAGGAAGATAGCTTGGAACATGACCATAGAATAAATGGGAAATCAAAAGCTGGTCCAGACCCGTCAATACCTGCTGCACGGCGGCCTTCAACACAGCTAAAAAGTCCACTACCGATACTAGCAACATTACATCAACCATTATCTAATATTACCAATAATTCGTCCAGCCATATGAAGCCAGCAGCTGTTCCAACACGAGCTCCTGGAGAGACTCTTAAGTATGCCTCTGCTGCTGCTGCGGCGGCGGCTTCGACTGAAAAGATGATTGCACCTTTACCTCCACCGCCCGAGAATCTTTCCCCCCCCAGTAACGGTCATAGTCATCCACCGATGACGTCCCAGGCTGCACGAATACCGAGTGTTACTGCCTCACCAAGTACTGTTCATTCTCAACCAATAATCTCTGCCCCGTCCTCTACAAGTAAACTTAATCTACCACCATTTAATTCGCAAACATCTGAAAATACGAATAACCAAACTAGGTTACTACAAACAACAGGTATGTCACGTGGTAATAGCTTCAACTTACAGCAACTAATCATAGATCAAGTCGAAAATTCCAGGGTTGGTGTCCCTCACGGATCATCAAGTAAAGGATCTGCAACAAATAACAAGTCTGAAATATTAACAGGTCTGTTGTACAAATCTGAAGTAAATCTCGACTAAATTCTAATAGCACATATGCAAAGTAATGGGCATCAAAGTAGCGAAGCAATCACAAAAGAGCAGACAGATGAATCTATATATCATTTACCGTCAGGGCTTCAAGATTTACTTCAATCTTTTGAAGCCACCCAACGAAGAGTCACCAGTACTCCTACACATTCTTCCCAGAGGATGCTCAATTCTTCGTTCAACGGTTGCCCAGATCTACTTGATGTTATGCCGCCGCAACAGATTAAACCGAAAAATCCTATACGCACGCCCGCGTACTACCCGCAGTCAATAGACCCTGTGTTTGAAGATCCCAGACTTTATGCGAGAATTGACCCGGATACATTATTTTATGTATTTTACTACAAGCAAGAGACATATCAACAATACCTTGCTGCGAAAGCTTTGAAAGATCAAAGCTGGAGATTTCACAAACAATATCAAACTTGGTTTCAACGTCATGAAGAGCCCAAGACAATCACTGAAGAGTTTGAGCAAGGAACATATCGTTTCTTTGATTATGAGAGTACATGGTACGTATATTTTTTTAGAGCCATAGATACTTAGAATTCTTTATGTTCAGTCCGAATGACATTGATCCGAAATTTCACTTCTCTCATTATTTTTCACCGTTCAACTCCTGCTAACTTCTTTGCACAAGGATGAATCGGAGAAAGGCAGACTTTAAATTTGCCTACAAGTTTTTGGAGGATGATGTATAAAACAGCTAATGAGTTAGATATTACAAAGAAAGGTGTTTTTTTCGCTTAAAAAAGTTCCAGTTACGTGACCAGTATTATTTTGCGAGGGCAAAGCCCGATCTCCGAAGGCCGTGTGCCGACGGCGCAACCGGAGGCAACAACCTTGCCACCTCAGGCCAAAGGCACGATATTTTACTATCGCAGATGGCTCTCCGAAGGCAGTCATTACAGGAAAGTGGTCCACCAAAAGCAGCAAAATTTTTTTTAACGTGATGTAGGAACAAAAGCGACATCTTTAATAAGAACATATTTTCGGGCTACAATAAGTAGAGCGCTGGCACTACAAGAAATATTGAATTAGCATACAAATCTATCTAGACAATGTGTTTTCATAAAGTGCTGTCTATTAACGTCCACGGAGCTAAAAGATGCGCTAATAAGTGAACGATACTAATCACGTTAAACTTCCTCACAACTACTCGGGTTCTTGACCCAACTATTCATGTTGTGTGATGGGTCATTGTCTGCTTCATTAACAACCAACCATGTGCTCAGATTGTCACAAACGCCTTTTACTACCCATAAAAATTACTGTCAAAATTGAATTTTGACGCATGTTACTTTTATTAATAAATTTCAGTGATTATTCTGGATACTACTCTAAAATAAATATAAAACACTTATTATGAAATCCACAGATTATTCTAAGAGAAGACACTCGCCATACAATGTGTTTACACGTCCTTTCAATACATAAGACATACTGATTACAGATTTCACTGACACTTGTCTATGAAATGCTCTCCAGAAACGCTATGAAACAAGCTTACAAGTAGCTATTTGTCTTCTAGAGTTCAGTCAAGAACTTGCCACATATCATAGATTCATGATTCTGCATAACACCTTGAAAGACGATATTTACTAACTATAATAGCATATAATGTTGAAGGTTAAAGGTGCAGAGCATATCACGTGCTAGGCAGGTGGTGCAGTATACGGAAGGAATTGTGATTAACGACTAAGCGCAGATTAACGCGTGGACTGTAAAAGGACTCGCGGACCCGCACAGGAGGAACTAAGTTAATCAATTCAATCCCATGATTCAGTTCACCATACATAGCCTCCGTTCCCTCTGTTGTAATTCATTCTTACACGCATAATAGGGCTCCCGTTTTAACAGATAACGCTCTTCGAGATATGACTAATCCCGGTATTAAATAAAATCCAGCTGATACATCAAACGACGCTACATATCAAGTAGAGAGAATTTTATCAACCATTAGAACAACAAGGATAACGATACACATCAAGCAAGTAATACGTTTGTCTATCGCACAAAGCTGTCAAAGTTGAGGTCTGGGAAGCTCTAATTAGGGAAGCTCTAATTGAGGAATGCACCCGTCCATCCAGATTACCAACTAGAATGTAACACTTTCAAAACGGGGCTATTACATCATACCCTAAAAGACGCATAGTGCATGCCTCGCTATCATATAAGGTGAGGTAATAGATGCGCTGCCTTGTACTAATTTCAGAGCCTATAATCCATTGCCGTTGGCAATGGATTATAGTTCAGGAATTTACACTAAATATTGGAAGACGTCTCATACTACATGATGCCCCCCACTTATTATTTCAAAAAGGCGATACAAACTAATCAAGGGATCCCCAAAATACTTGGAAAGGCAAAATAGAATAATTATAGAATCCATACAGCATACTGAACGACATTTGCAGGTAGCAGTACACTGCTGGAGATTGCAACCCGAAAGCGCCGATTAAAATTCATTTAGAGACGCATGTTATTCTTCGAAAAACTTTGCGTGCTAACCAAGATATAATAACATAACACTTCAGTAGCTATCGTTCACCAATACCTTTGAAACTCTGAAAAATGTGCACTCGTAGGTAAACATCGAAACGTGACGTTGAGCACTATTTGGCAATCCGCTCACCACATCCAAAAATGCCACACGTAACTTGAGATCTCACTATACTAAGAAAGATCTATAGGGTATGCAGTACTGCAGTCAATAGCTACTATAAAATCTACAACAAAAAAATTCAAAAGAAGTTCAACAGAGCTACTTTGACATAGCGTGCAGAGCCCGAGATGCACCGCTTGACACTAACTCAGAAACTCTTAGTATACTTTAACAGAAATAACGCATAGGACAACACGATCACAGAATTTACGAAGGTCGATCACTAACTGTAGTACAGTCATTGAAGTCTCAATTTAATTAAGGCTTGCCTTGCTGCACAGCACCAATTTAGGGATCTGCATAACAACTCCACAGCGGTAGACCGTATAACATTTCGAAATGAGTAATGGGTTGCACTATTGCCTTCGACAGTGTAGTAGGGTACACAATTTACCGTTTGCTACGAGGAAAAATATCGAGTTATTCCACACAAATTATCATAATTGTGCGACTTCTTATGAAAAGCTTCGAAGAGATCTTGTTGGAACAGAGTTGTCAGTGAGCATGAGCTACGACAGCTATGTGGCTACGTTAGGCAGGGTTGCTAAGCAACTCGAATCACTCAAAGACTACCGACCTCCCAATGCCGCCCATACCCAAACATTTTACATTTTGGGGCAAGGAATTGTCAACCCTCGCCAAATAGTGGAGGCAAATGGACAGTGGATTAGACGCCGAAGGGGACACTCCAATGACAGGTGTCAATGCGTTGTCAGGCAACAAAAACAAAAATAGTTACCGACAGAAACCCCAAAAACCGCGGGCTCCATGAAGAGGTAAGGAGGAGTTCAAAAAGCTGACGCAAAAAGGTCTTTGTGTTCATTGTTGTAAACCTGGACACATTGCACGGGATTGCACCTCCTTTCTTCCAGCAATACGCCCTGAAGATGAAAAAAATCCAGTGGAGGCTGATGAAGAGACGAGCAGGTCGGGAAACGAGGAGCCCTGGGCATAGTCGCGTCTGGGGGGAAAACAAAAAAGAACCATATTTCAGGAAGCAAAGTAGCTCTAGATATGCACAGCCCGCCACTTGTAATAAACTGTTTTATAAATGATTCTATCTACACCAAAGCCATGGTAGATACGGGCTGTCTTTGCTATTCCGTAATTGATGAAACTCCTGTGCGCATTAATAATTTTAAGTTGCTACAAACAAAGCCGCTAATACTGTAATTAGCTGACGGAACGAGTGGCATGAGGATGACAAAAGTCGCTGGTCTTAAATTGGATATTGATGGTCGACAGGAGAATTTATGAAGCTACGTAGTGCCCAAGCTTTCTTTGTTTAATTGGCAAAGAGAAACTGCCTCAGATTTGGAAGTAGGAAGCAAGGTATAGTGGTACATGCTTGTGACTGGTTCGATAGTCATGCCCCTTCAAAAATACGTAGTAAGGTGGCGTACATAAAGACTGGCTCAGCTACCTTAACTACCGGCTCAACCTTCGCAGCCCTAGCCAATGAAGCAAGAAAGACCAACGAAGCCGTTATTCCAGCGATTACTATGCATGATATAACTCAAGCTTCGAAACCAAAAACAATTGAGTCCGATGACGAGGTAGTGCACAAACTGCCACGGGAAGTACAACAACACTCAGGCTTATTCATTGATGACAAACCAGGAATCAAACTTTCTCTTCCTCCACACCATAAAGGTATTGACACGCCGATTAACTTAAGAAAGACGAGAATGGCAATGACTGTGAAATCTCATGGGGTCCTCTCTATGGTATGTCAAGAGGGGAACTTTTAGTGCTTCGAAGGACCCGTTCAGAACTGCTAGATAAAAATTGGGTTCGAGCCAGTAGCTCTTGCGGTGGTGCTCCCGTACTGTTTGCGAAAAAGCCGGGAGGGGGATTAAGATTCTGCGTCGACTATCGTGCCCTTAACGTCATCACAGAATGCGATCGTTATCCGCTTCCTTTAATTCGGGAAACTTTACAACTAACAGCAAAAGCAAAGTGGTTTTCCACTATAGATGTCCGAGCGGCGTTCCATAGCGAATAGCAGCGCTGGAGATGAATGGAAGACCGCGTTTCGAACACGCTTTGGGGCTTACGAATGGTTAGTCACACCATTCGGGTTAGCTGGGGCACCTGCGGCTTTTCAACGTTGGATGAATAGCGTGTTGGGAAACTTCTTGGGTGAAATATGTGCCGCGTACTTAGACGACGTTCTGATTTTTTCCAATGGTGATTTTGCTGACCACTGGCTAAAAGTTATTGTTATTCTCGAACGCTTCGCAAAAGTAGGCCTTAAACTAGACCCGAAAAAATACGGGCCATAGTCGAGTGGCAATGACCCACGGACGTTAGGATTTGCTAATTTTTACCGTAATTTTATCCCGAAATTTGCCGAACTAGCTATGCCATTGCATAACTTGACCAGATCGGGAATTCCCTTTCGATGGAAAGAAGAGAAGCTAAAAGCCTCTGAAACGTTAAAAAATTTTTTTAAGCTCCGTACCTATCCTTACTTTATTCTATTCCAGGGAGACTGGATTACAGTAGTCGAGCCTGATTCATCTGGATGGGCATCCGGCGGTTATTTATCTCAAAATGAAAAAAATGGCAATCTGAGTCCTGCTGCTTATTTATCAAAACAAATTGCTGCTGCTGAATGCAATTATGAAATTCACGATAAAGAACTTTTGGCAATCGTCAAATGTCTATCTCAATGGAGGGGTGAACTAATAGGTCTTGAAAGCCCTTTTATAATATTTCTTGACAAGTCGGAATCTCACAGAGCGCCAGGTGCGAGGGTCCCAATTCTTGTTTCAAATCAATTTCTGATTAAAGTTCAGACCGGGTAAACTTGCAACGCGTCCTGATGCATTGTCCCGAAGAACACAAGATATGCCAAAAGACCCCCTGGACCCTAGACTTCAAGAGCGGAAATTCCATTGCGTAAAGAATGGCTTGATGCTTCAACAGAAAGTAAAATAGTGTTAAGTGCTTGAATGTTATCTACACTATCGCCGGATATCCCAGAGGGAGCAAAACTTTCTGAACAGTTGCACTTGCAATCTTTATGGGACATAAGAATAATAGAGGATCATGCGTTACATATATTGTACACAACGGTATGGAATGATGAAAGCTGTTTCCCAACTAATTTGGGAATAAAGACATCTCGGGCGGAATGCGAAATTGATGCTCGGAGAGCGCTTTGCTTTCGGAATCGTCTCTAAGTCCCTAATCATGAGCCCTTACAAACCGCTCTCATCCAAAATACTCACGATTCACACATCACGGGACACCCAGGAAGTAACAGTACACTGGCTATCCTGTCTAGGTTCTTTTGTTGGTCGGGTAGGAGTAATATGGTAAGACAGTTTAGAAGAATTTGTGATGTATGCGGACGCTCACATGTGTGGCGAACAACTCGACAGGGGATTTTATATCCTTTACCGGTCCCAGTTAGGTTTCATAGCGAGCTATCCATTGATTTTATGACATACTTACCGGCAAAAGAAGGCAAGGAGCCTCGTTATCTAAGGGTAATTAGCGATCGACTATTAAAGAACGTTACACTTGAAGCTATGGGGTCAATTAATGCTGAAGACTGTGCAGAGCGCTTTATGCAGTGCCATTGTCGGTTTGACGGTTTCCCTCAAGCTCTCACTTCGGACCGTGGCTCGAATTGGGTCGGCGACTTTTGGAGGCGAGTCTGCGATATAGCAGGAACTGAACATCACTTATCGACAGCTTACCATCCCGAAATTGATGGATCAACGGATAGAATGAACCAAGAAGTACTTGCCTATTTACGAGCTTTTATTTCGTTTGCTCAGTAGTTGGAATGGCCTCGTATGCTATAATCAGCCCAATTGGCAATTAATAATCGAGATAGTGCAGTAACGGGATCAAGCTCTTTCTTCCTGGAGCATGGCTATCATATCGAGCCAATACAACTAAAATCACCGCCAGCGGGTCAAGAACGTACTAATCCCGAAAAACGGGCTGAAAAATTTAGGAATCGTATCAGAGAAGCACAAGAATATGCGTATGCAGCGAATCAAAAGCGAAGTCCCGCGCCCCTGTTTCGAAAAGGGGATGAGGTCTGGTTAAATTAAAATTTTTTTTAACGGCTCAACCGAAAAAGAAGTTAGCTTGGATACGTGCAAAATACACTGTCACGAAAGTTATATCTCCACTGGTTATGGAATTGGACGTACCTTCAGGAACTCATCCGCGTTTTCACGTCCAGTTACTGCGTCGAGCGAGTGACGACCCTCTACCTTCGCAATTAAATGATGACTCGCAATTAAATGATGTCGCGCAACTACCCCTAGTCATTCCGGAAACTCTAGATCCTCATCGCCAGAGCGGTGAACTTGAACAGCATGTCGAACGCATTTTGAGGGCCGAACGCATGCGTCGAAGTACGGGTTGGGTTAGACAGGTACTAGTTAAATGGAAAGGCTTCGCTGAGCCTAATTGGGGAAGATCGGTCCAATCTAGAAGAAATTGAGGCTCTAGATCGCTTTGAAGATAAGTATGGCAAAGGCGATGGCGTAGGCGAAAACGAAGGAACACGACAAGGCCCACGTAGGGTGCTCCAGTCAGCAAAGGGAAAGGGGCTTTAAGGCTAGCGCCGCTGGGCTATTGAGTAGCATTGTTCCCCTGTGATGTAGACTCTCTTCATAGGAAAAATATAGACAGTTTGTGGTTCAACTTACGTGCGACAGCCGTGAGCCTTCTTCCCTTCACAATTAGAATGATTAATAGTATGCTTGCTGGTGATAGTGACAGGGTGTAGTGCCGGTTAGGGTTGTGCCGATGCGCTGCTGACACTAGCCTGGTTGTAAGGGTGACTTTATTGGACAGTTCGTTGTTTTGCTCTTCAGGATAAAATAATCACCAGCGTGTACCTCGCCTTCTGCTCCCTTCGTAGATAGAGACGCAAGTCAGAAATTAGAATGAATGCTCACTGAAATAAACTTACATCAGGCAATCGAAAGGCTAAAGAAAAGGACAGGGTAGTAAGGGAGGCTCAAGGAGGACCAAACTACAAAATGATATATTCATTTCAAAACTGTATAATTAATTTCAAAATATAAAGTTGTAGAAGGTTGTGGCCGTAGATTAATCGCCATATAAAAAAATCTTGTATGGAGAATCACTTGTCCCAAAGGATTAGGAGGTAAATAATTGCCCTGTAAAGGATTGGAGTTCCTGAGCATCTGTTGACACAACGGGTTAGGCTAACTTTTGTAACTCATCTCAATCACCTGGTCAAATGTTGAGTCATCATTGTTTGAGGGTTAGTTTACTGCTGAGAGTATATGTGACCCCGCCATCTAACATACAGCAAACAAAGATCCATTAGTCTTCAGCTACAACGTAAAAATTATGAATTACTTCAAGTCACGTATGGAACTAACTACCTAGACATTGAGAGAGCATTGTTTTCGCATGATCTTCCTCCCATTAAAGTGGAGAACTATTTCATCGAAAAATTCTCATCATATCACGCTCCCGATGGAAGCGCAACAGCCAGTCCTCTCTGACCGACAACGAGAGAGCTACCTACCTAATCAACGCATTTCTATTTCTTGTAGCTGGGTAATTACCAAGTCGATGCGCTTAACATACTCGCCCACCAAATTTGACCCCTCATCACCTGCATCATGAATTTCACATGCCGAATGCGACGCAGCCTTAACAGCACAGTTTACTCCACCATCCTTCACTCTTCAAACTCACCCTCGCGCGTGTTATACTTTCACGCATGCTCCCGCACGATGACCACTGGCTTCACGAAGATCAAGGTTCGAAATCCCGTCGTCGAGCTGGATGGCGATGAAATGACGCGGGTGATATGGAAGAATATCAAGGAGAAATTCATCTTCCCATATTTAGACATTGATCTTAAGTATTACGATTTGGGTCTTCCTAATCGAGACCAGACGCATGATCAGGTCACTCTTGACGCGGCCGAAGCTATAAAAAAATATGCCGTGGGGGTGAAATGTGCTACCATCACCCCAGATGAGTCAAGGGTCAGAGAGTTTAACCTAAAAAAAAGTAATTTCTCACTATCCCAAGTCAACCAACTTCCACTAATCGCCGCGTAGTGTGGTTGTCACCCAACGGAACCATTAGGAATGCCCTCGGAGGAACTGTATTCAGAGAACCAATCGTTATTCCTCGCATCCCACGACTTGTTCCTGGATGGAGAAAGCCAATCGTCATTGGACGTCATGCGTTCGGCGATCAATATCGAGCGAAGGACTATATTGTGAAAGGTCGGGGAACTTTGAAGATGGTCTTTACTCCGGAGGGTGGTAAACCCGAGGAAATAGAGGTGTATCAGTTCAAAGATGGAGGAGGTGTAGCACAGTCACAGTATAACACTGATAATTCTATATCAGGATTTGCTCATGCGAGCTTCAGGCTTGCCCTCTCCAAATCTCTACCACTATATCTAAGCACAAAAAATACCATTTTGAAAAAATACGATGGGCGATTCAAAGATATCTTCGAAGAGATCTACGAAAAGGAATATCGAAGCCTGTTCGAAGCCAAAAATATCTGGTATGAACATAGACTGATCGACGATATGGTGGCCCAAATGATGAAGAGCTCCGGCGGATTTATAATGGCTCTAAAAAGTAATTATTTACTGCTCCTTAATACTGATCCGTTTTAACAATCATTAGACTACGATGGTGATGTCCAATCGGACATCGTTGCCCAAGGGTTCGGCTCACTCGGTCTGATGACTTCCGTACTTATTACTCCTGACGGAAAAACATTCGAATCAGAAGCAGCACACGGCACGGTAACGCGACACTACCGTGAGCACCAAAAAGGTAATGCTACCTCCACTAACCCAATAGCTTCAATCTTCGCATGGACTCGCGGTCTAATCCAGCGAGGTAAGCTTGATGAAACTCCAGAACTTATTTCGTTTGCGGAGAAACTGGAACAGGCATGTATCAATACCGTGGAGCTTGACGGCGTCATGACAAAAGATCTAGCTCTGGCATGCGGTAACACGGCAAAGGAATCCTATGTCACAACGCTTGAATATTTAGATGCTGTCGAGAAGCGGATTAAAAATAGCCTCTCCCAAGAATTATAGTAGTATGCAATTATAATGTAAAGTAAGGAGACCGAAAATTTTGTGAGAGCACAGAGTGTTGCCGAAAATGAAAATACACTGCACCGGCTAAAATTGTTTACACCATATAAAATTACAAAATTTAATTACAGTTCCCCCATGGCTTTACTTTGTCCAGCAAGAGTAAGTCGCGTTTTGGGGCAAACGTTCATACATAGCCTTGCCGGTCCCCGTATTTTAAGTAAATATTTCCTATCATACAACATACCTAGGCTGGCCCAAAAGGATGAGCACCTGGGGGTGGTGAGGGGACCTTGGCCCTCTTACTCTTCCTAGAACTAGGGGGCTTTTCTTCCGTAGCATCAGGTTTCTTTTTACGAGCTTGCTTCGATTTCTTTGTTTTAGTTTCATCGGCAGTGACCTTCTTTGGCGTGCTTCCGCGATCATCTTCATCGCGCTTGCGCTTTTTTTCTTTGTCTTTTTGGCCACTCAAAGCGAACTCATAACCCAAGCCATCTTCTTCGACAATTTCTAAAGCATCAGGCTTGCTTGGAGCAGGAATATTGGCACGTTTTCCAGCTCCTCGGAGCGCACCAGGTTTTCCATTTGACTTTTCACTGGATTCACCGTCTTGTAGGAAAATCTGCGGAACATTACGTCGTAGCCAGTTGTAGGGACTGTGAAAGTTGCCAAACACGGGATCCTGATATATTTCTTGTGAGGGAGGACGTGTCATAGCTGAAGAGTCTCCCAGGGATGTGTCGATTTCATGGTTGTAATGGTCGATTTGATCTGGTGTAAGGTAAGAGTACGGAGTGGATAGGCCTTCATCCAGGTCTAGAGTCGCAAGGATTTCAGGGGGGAGGCCAAGGCTGCTACAATTATGGTGCGGTACGGTTGAAATGAGAAGAGCTAGGGATTTAGGAGTATCAGAAGGTTTTGACGGCTTTTGTGCAGCGATTAAGCTATTGATCTCTTTGAAAATGACTTTACCCTGAGATGTTTTGAGATCGGACAATCTTTGGAGCTCGTCATTGGAAACAAGAGGAGGGATCACAGTAAGGGATGGTGTTTTTTCATCCAAGTCGATGCGTTTTTCGGCCGGAATTTGAGCCGAGCAGTTAACATCGTAGAGAATATCCAAAATTCGGCTGTGGAATAGCTCGTTAGTAAATCGCTAACTCTCCGTCGGCCAAGGTCTAACTCACTCATTCTCTATTGCGAGCCTTCTCGCAGTCTGGATAGCGCGCTGTTCATCATAGTACAAGTCTTTGTTATGCTGAAGAGCTTCATCAAACTTGTGCTTCAACTTGCGAAATTTTTTCCTAGGGTTGGAATTCAGCCAAGCTTGTTAAAGTTCAGAGCTGACGAGTTGGGGATAATGATCTATTTACCTACTTGTAAGACTTATATGTTGGCTGTAGAGCAGATTGAGAGGCCGTAGGATCATTCTTCACGTTGTGAATCACGACTGTAGGTTTACCAACCTTAAGCACGTCCATTGTTGATTGTGGTGGCAGGCCATGCCAGCTAGGAGATCTGTAGCATGTTTTCCTTGCCAACTTGACATTCCTGGCAAACGGCGCATGAAATATACGGAACATAATATATCCGACCGAAAATGTATTCAAAAACTAGCAAAACTGAACAACCGCACGGTAACTAGAAAAGGATTATATCTCATGCTATTGATCTGCAAATTGATATTTATTGCTTGTAAATTACAAAATTCTCGATCACAAGTTTCATAGCACTCCTTTAATATTCAAAGCGATGACTGCTTTAGACTCTACCTCTTCGAAGCCTTCGAAGAAAAAAAAACCCCAGTCTCTAGACCAACCAGAAACAAAACCCAAATCAAAGAAAGAAAAATCTAGCAAAAAAAGGAAATCTTCTGTTCTTTCTAATCCGTCGAAAAACCTGTCTCTCTCTGATTATGGTTCCCCTGAGACCATACCGAACGCCAGCAAAGCAGAATCAAGCAACGAAGATGAGCTACTCAGTTCAGATGAGAATTTATCAGAATTTCGACCTCCTAAAAAGCAAAAGGTTGGGGTCGATGAAATTGAAGTTGATATTACAGCACCTCAGCCGCCATCTAAGAAGGAGTTACGTCGGCTCAAGAAAGGCAAGCCTCTACCGCGATCTAAGACTATCAGTATAACTGAACCGAAAACTGAATTAAAAATATCGCAGACTTCTCCGCCAGAGAAGAGATCCGAACACGGAATTTGGATTGGAAATCTACCCTTTCATGTTACTAAAGATGATTTACGCAAATTTATTGTAGAGAATTCAGAAATTAAAGAAGATATCATCACAAGAATACATATGCCGGGACCAAATAGCGCAGTCTCAGCTAATAAAGTTGAAGGAAAAAAGTTTGCAAAGACGGTACATAACAAAGGATTTGCCTATATCGATTTCTCAAATGCGAAAGCTGTCAGCGAGGCTTTAGAATTATCAGAGCAACTATTAACTGGACGACGAGTTTTGATCAAGGATAATAAATCATTTGAAGGTAGGCCTCAAAAAACAAAAGAAGACTCACGAAATGCTGGTAAGCCACCAAGCAGAAGAATCTTCTTGGGCAATCTTTCTTTCGATACTACTGAGGATACCTTAAAAGAGCACTTCCAAAAATGCGGTGCTATTAACAATATCAAGATTGCCACCTTTGAAGATTCTGGAAAATGTAAGGGCTATGCCTGGGTCATTTTTGAGGACTTGGAAGGAGCAGAAAGTGCAGTGCGTGGCTTTGTACGTATTGAAGAACCAAGTAGCGAACTCGAGTCTGAAGACACCTCAGACGAAGTGGATCACGGTAAATCTGCTCATAAAATCAAGGTAAGGAAGTATTGGGTCAACAAGATTAAAGGACGGAGTTTACGTGTCGAGTTTGCTGAAGATGCACAAGTTCGTTACAAAAAGCGTTACGGTAAAGATGGATCCAAAAATTCAACAGATGTCTCAAAAATCCCGAGAGAGGGCACAGTCGAGGACTCAGCGCCTGTTGTACCATCTAAGAAAGTTGAATATCGACAGTCATACGCTCCACGACTGACTGGTGGCATTGTCGAGTCTAAAGGAAAAAAAGTAACCTTTTAAGTTGCCTTAAAGCCTAGTTTAAATCCACATTGATCCAACTGGTTTTATAACTCCGCTACCGAATTTGATGCCTACTGAACGATGCCCCCTTAACGTATCAATCTAAGTCCTGCGCCTCATATGTAGACATTGGCATGCTAGATACTGCTTGTATCCTGCTGTCGAATTAGCGGCGACACCAGTGTCTGTTATGATACTGTGATATTTGCGATTATTATATCACGAAACAGAGGGAGTTAGAGGCCCAGTGGTAAGTACCATAGTCTTGAGAGAGATTGTGATCTGGAATGACGCGCTGCAAACCGAAGTTTTCTTAACGTTGTATTTGCAGCCTCTAGACCATATAGAAGACTAGTGACGGAAGTCGTATATTTTTCGTAGAATTACTTAGTTCGTTGATTGTAACACTCATACCCAGATATCACTTATATCTATTACCAATGATTAATGCTATGCGGCACGTAACCTCATCCATGATTACCGACTAATACCCTCGTCGTCTACCAGCATACTCCAGACTCAAGTAGGCATGTGTTCAGGATACCCAGAAAATTCACCACTCCACTCCACCAATAGATCGTAAATCTGGCGCTTCCGCGAGTTCGAATAGACTAACTCGTCGACATCATCATGAGCGAGGAATTGTCCGTCCATTTACCACCAACATGCAATTCTGCCTGCCTATGAACCATCCTCGAAGATCGCTTAGCTACTTCAACCAGAGTTTCATCCGACCATGCGGCGAACATTTCCATCCATCCATCCATCCATCCCTTCCGACAACCTATCACTGTATCTTTCCGCGGCAAATTGGAAGCTCAGAGACGCCACGATCAGAGCGAGCGGAAGCCCTTGTTCCAGCTGTCGTATCTCGACCGACGATTATGCATCTTTTCGCTCTGAGAGGACTTTGCGGTCGGCAATGGTGCGATCGCGGCAACCTACCTACCTGACCACTCTCAAAGCTAGATCTCAGATGAACACGTGAGCAATCTATTCCACTCATTTGCCGGAGTTAATGGCTACTCGGGTTCGGATCTCAGGGCACAACAAGTCTCTTAGTATCTGTGAAATCCTTAGAAGGAGATCCTTGCGAGCAGGAGCAATAAATGCTCGCTTCCTTATCCATCTCTCTGTCACATATACACTTGCTTTTGTTCACCTTACCTTCGGTTTCTCCTCTACCCCAAATTACTCCCAAAAGCAACACGAAATTACCTACCGCACGTATGTCATGAGGGTCTTGGATTGAGACCGGTGAGAGATCATGGGATATTTTATTTATCAAGGGAGCGGCTGCAACAGGGTCACGGATTCTATCTAGGATGTATCCCACGCGAGAATCCGCTAACGAGGCAGAGCGAGGCTAAGTCAGTTAGGGAGACTGCTGATTGAAGATGGGGGCAATATTTCCGCACTTAGCAATTACATTCTATAACTCTAGTATTTCACACCCCATACATCATTTCCTTTTTTTTAACAGGCACTTAAGTCCTAGCACTGCTATAATTTATCCAGTATCGCTGCTGGAAAGTAAAGATGGAAATCATTGCCCTAAATATCTCTGGAAGAGTCAATTTCCTACACTTATAGGGCACGTAATAATATAGAGCAGGAACGTGCTATAAGCTATATGTGATCCTTGTCCGCGTCTACTAGCTCTTGAAATAAAATTTTGATGCACAACTAAAGCATCGAGAATAACGTGCCACCCTTCAATTTATGGTAGGTGAGTGGATGTAGTCCACACTCTACTGACTGATTCCGAATAAAAATAAGTAAAACATAGCGGAGGAATTATAATATCTAACTAACTAATAATATCTAATGGGTGATCTTTCATAGTTAGGCGAGGCAACTGATGAGCCAGAGGACAATTCTGAATTTTTAGAGACACGGGCAGATATCTTCTGTAACCGATTACGCCCTACATGAGGGTTTGCAGGCCCTTGGGGATTGTTATTTGATGGTATTTGAATGGGGTTAGTTAAGGTAGTAGACACTTTAGGCCGAACAGTTTGTCGTAGAGGCCTACGACCGCTAGGTCGGGGGAGGTTCTGAGTGCTAGGAATTGGTTTACATTCATCATACTTTGAGCTTTTGGTTTCGGGTAAAGGAGCATAGTTAGATTCAGGTATATGATCACTCGGATCGATTTCCCGGCCATCATGAGTGATAATCTTAGATCCTTGTTCTTCAAAAATATTATATGCTGCAGTCAGAGATGGGCTAGATGATGAAGTAGTAACAATTGGATTCAGTGCGTTGTAAGATTCAGGCCCATAAGGCATACTGGATAAACATTTTTGATCGTCTGGTCGAATAGGTGAAGTGCTAACTGATTTCCGAGTCATCGAACGTCGAGAATCGGGCGACTTATCACGTGTCATATGGTTGGGCACAGCAGATGAAAACATGTTCTGACTTAAGTTTGTTTTTTCTTCCCGATATAGCCAAGCTTGCGACTGGCGTGAAGAGTTTTGATTTCTTCCTTGCGATATGTTTCCAGAATTTTGACGAGAACTGGCATTTTTTTCATCGTAGATCCCATCAGAAATTTCTTGCGCGATTAGTGGATCCATGCCGGGCAGCAACGTCGCCGGAACTTGGCATGCTCCTGTTCTACTGGACTCTCGAATATGATATTCGGATTGGCTTCTCGAAGACATTTCTTGCCGTGAAGTTACGACAGATGACGGCCGAGATTGGTTAGAATCATTCGTTGATTTGTCTCTATATGAGTTCTGAGATTTTGTACTATTAGGTATCTCACCTGCAAAATTTCTGATGTAGTTTTGAGATAAGGCTGGGTTTGAGCTAGTACATTCGGATGATACTCTTGTCCGATCCTCAAGGTAGTTAAATTGATACCTTGTAGAGGATGGGGAAGGTGGTGCATCTTCAACTGTCGGTTGCATAGATCCAAAGTCATTGACATATCTAGAATCGTATGAGTGGCACTGATTAGATGTCTCTTCATAGCCTCCTTCTAATGAGTGACGATACTTTTCCTGATCTCTTTCAGGGCTGTAAGCTTGATAGGAATTACTACGGTTGTGTAGTCGCATTGAATTTCGCTCCGCATAATGTTGGGGAGGGTAGCTTTCTGGAGGAACATCAAAACTTCCTTGAGAGTTCATAGCGGGGTTGGAAATAGAGTGATTGACATGATTAACAGTATTTCTACTACGATGAGCCGGAGGGCGAGGTGGGGGACCTCCGGGACTTGGAGGTGAACCAAAATTCTCGGGAGGTGGTATGTCATACGGTGTATTTCGTGGATTGTAGTCCCGAGATTCTAAATTTTCCGTTTCAGATCTTTGAGTTCGTATATGATGATTAAATCCATTCCGAGGCATCGTGTCATAAATTTCGTTTTGATCATTCACATGCTGTTTTTTTGAATAGTTCTCATGAATTTTTGGAGAATAATATGGCAGTTTATCCTGCTCGATATTCTGCACTGATAGATTTTGAGTGTTATGGTTTGGACTTTGGTACATCTTTTGCGGGGTATTATAGTGTTCAGATGCTGTTGTCGATGAGTTTGGTCGATAACTTCGAGGCGTTGAAGCATGCTCCGTCATGGTAGAAGATGAAAACCGATACTCCCGTGGTGGGGTTTGAACATGATCTGGAATTTCAGATTGGTGGAACCTGTAACTGTGTGGGGGGGTTTGAAGGCTCTCTGAAATATGGATGGGTGAGCCCCCTTGTTCCAAATTTCTTGCTGGAGGCGCTGAAACTAACTCATTTACGGCGTTGTCAGATAAATGCATACTTCGCTTGTGTAGTTCATGATGTTGCACAGGACTAGCAGGAATCGTCGCTGGTTTTCCAGTAATAGGGTCAGATGGGAGAGGCCTTCGCTTTACCCCAGACTTTGCCTGTCTTGATCCTCTGAGTGCCTCGTTCGACTCACTCTGCGCAGCACTGTCACTAGTCATCTTTGTTTTTTCTGGCTTTTCTTGCTTGGGTCGTGAGTCGTAGTAGGTAATTTCGACGCGAATCTCTCCGGCATATTTTCCTTTACAGCTGAGGTTATGCCATAGATCATTCTGGCCACCACCCGGAATTATAATGTCTTTCAAATCAACCCAAGTCTCTCCAATAAGATCAGTTTTTTTATCATCATTAAAAATCGAAACCTTAAGCTGGTAGTAGTCAGGAGAGTCGTGAACCGTATACCGAAGCTCTTGATCCCTAAGTGTAATATCAATGATCAATCTTTCTAGAATGAGGGTTAATCATCATACCATCTGGGTGTCTGACCCCCACGTCGATCAGTTTCGGTTTTTTTTGCCTCCTTTCCAAGTCTTGCTGCGCAATATGGATCTTGTTTTCCGATTGTCTTTCTGTTGGGTAGATTTTTTGCACGATCAACAATGACGACCAGAGTTCCAATTTCTGGGCCATCAACGGACATATCAGAAAAAATACCAGACGTATGCATGGTATTTAAGCCCTGGATCTTCAATTTACTGCCCATGGTGTTTAACTTGGAATAACGCCTCGTCGTAGTTTCAACCTGAAAGCTGAATATTTAAAGCGACGCGAGATATTCGAGGGCCAGTGCCCTCAAGGATTAAAAAACTGCAATGGATGTAGAGATTCAAGAACAATTCAATGTGGTATACGTAAATTCTACATTCCTACGACCATAAATAGTAGATTGAAGGAGTGTAGAGTGGGCTGCAGTAAACAAAGAATTGAGCCTGGTCAGCAAGGCTGTGTTATCGAGCTCAGCAAAGGTTCTAGCTCATAAAGGCTTAGCGTACCAAGTGCCTATCTATTTATATACTAATTAGGCCATTCATATGGAAAATGTTAAAATTAGTCATTGATCAAAGAACTCACCTTCTTACATGTACCAAAGGTATGTAGTTAATTAAAATATAGTTAAAGCAATCGATTTGTTTAAATTTTGGATCCATGAGCCACGGGAAAAGAACGAGTTTATACTCAACTCTAGCAAATGTACATGTCGAGACGGAGTAGATGATGTTGTACATGTGCACAAATTCCCTGACCGCCTGAATATTTCAAGGAATTTGGTGTACAGACGTACTCTGACTTGTGAAAATGTAAAGTTTTACGTGTAGGAGTGTTCTCTATTGGAACAAAAGACCTCAGTGAGCGTAAGCTTCTCTCAGTTGGTAGCACTTGTTGATTTTAGTGCTAGTTGGTAATAATTATCAGTTATGCAAGATACATTATGATTCTCCTTGCATACCAACCCCCTTTATTTGGGACAACAATATTCACCATCTACAAAGTTTTATATTTTTTTATTAGAATCTTGTATAAGTAGCACTCTGTACCTGAAGTGGGAGTAATCAACGTCTCTTCACTCCACTTCAGGTTACGGACTCTTTACGTTCCACTTCATCGTTTTCTTCCACGTGATAAGTCAATAAGTCTTGCGACTTAACGCTTCTCTATAAAATAACAGCACTAAGATAAGATACCTAATGTTATCTTGACACTGAAACACTTATGCTAAAGACGCATACATGGCTACACATATTTTGATTTGTGCTCCGCTTCTCCCTTCTATCGTGAATGCCTGCCCAATTACTCATGGAAAAATACACGGGAGTTCTTCAAACATACCTGTACGTTTTTTTACACCATTTGCAGATACCATCCGAGGTTAAGGCCTGGTAACATGAAATCTCTTCTGTGTATTTACACCAATTACAGGGAAAAATATGAAAAATATATGCTTATCTAAGTACTGCTTCGTCGCAGTACGGATACAAGCACCGCTCGAAATGTGGCGACTTGCTGGATTCGTACCAAATTTTTCCTGTTTCTATATAGGATACCCAGACTCTGCTTGGGCGAACGACCCGGAAGATCTACCACAATGCCATACGACCCACTCAGGCTTGGAGTCTAGTTCTGGCAGAAAGAATACTTGACCTGTTAAGAAACTAAGAATGCATGGGATCTCTGACTCTGATCGAATACGACTCTCCTTGGCTATCTTGGATAAGGAGCCAACAGCAACGCGTGAAGGAGAAGAGTTTGAATTTACCAGCCACCTCACCGCGTGTTGATTACCTTATGTTGATTCTTGCAATCAAACTCTGTCTATGCGCCACGATCACGATGTAACCTCATCCTTAACGGTGCAGCCGCTATTATCAGTTTCACTGTTATCAATCTCTGCCTGGCCTATTGTTTCTCCAATATTTCTCCAATAGAGCTTGACTAACCCTAGATTATATGTTCAAGGTAGAAGACAGTCTGAATTAATAAAATTCATGTAAATATGAATTCTCAGCAGACGCCTCCATGACCACATGGTCAACAAGCGCAGCGCATGACACGACAAAGGAATTATAAATTGCCACAAGTTGATATTTACAGATGAAAAAATTTGCGAACGAAAGCCACTCTACTAGATAGATTTCAAGAAACCTCGCGATCAGCTTGGTTACACTGCTGAAATCAACTCTCAAGATGAGAAATAATTTCTCTTATTCATAATAACAACAATATATGTCTATTATTTTTTCCGGAGTCAAGCGGGCTTGTGGTTTAGTGGTATAATACTCCCTTAGCATTCGTAAAGTGGGAGTGGTCCGGGGTTCGATTCCCCGCAAGTCCAACTATCGCGTTAGAAACTCAAGTAATTTGTCGAGCTCGGGAATCTTTCTACAGCATAAGTTTGTTTTTGCCAATCGAGCTCATTCATTTCAATGATACTTTCTCAGTCTACAAATTTTGCAGTGAACCTCTGAACTCCCAATATCAGTTGAAAATGGGAAATTATTGGGCTACAGAGGTGGATTTTCACATCAGGAATATACCCATATACGTAGTATACGGGGCTTAAATTGCAAATAAATACTGTTTTTTGTAGAATGGACGCCGGTAATGTACATGTATATGTTCTCAACCACGAAGGCCTTGAGGAGCAGATCGTTGAATTATTCGATCCACCGATCATATACGAGAGCGCTGAGGAAGAGTAGATAGTGCTGCTACGGTAAGTTTTCCCAGCTCCACTCAAAATATGGGGCTCG